>BLSH010438153.1:550601-560670 GCA_018402905.1 Glandirana rugosa
ACCCCTGTGGATTACATTCCCCCGTGCGACTTGTCCCCATCAGCGTGCCCCCTTACATTAGGTGTCCCCATCAGCGTGCCCCCTTACATTAGGTGTCCCCATAAGCGTGCCCCCTTACATTAGGTGTCCCCATCAGCGTGTCCCCTTACATTAGGTGTCCCCATCAGTGTGCCCCCTTACATTAGGTGTCCCCATCAGCGTGTCCCCTTACATTAGGTGTCCCTCAGTGTGCTCCCTTACATTAGGTGTCCCCATCAGCGTGTCCCCTTACAATAGGTGTCCCTCAGAGTGCTCCCTTACATTAGGTGTCCCTCAGAGTGCTCCCTTACATTAGGTGTCCCTCAGAGTGCCCCCTTACATTAGGTGTCCCTCAGAGTGCTCCCTTACATTAGGTGTCCCCATCAGCGTGCCCCCTTACATTAGGTGTCCCTCAGAGTGCTCCCTTACATTAGGCGTCCCTCAGAGTGCTCCCTTACATTAGATATCCCTCAGAGTGCTCCCTTACATTAGGCGTTCCTCAGAGTGCTCCCTTACATTAGGTGTCCCTCAGAGTGCTCCCTTACATTAGGTGTCCCTCAGAGTGCTCCCTTACATTAGGTGTCCCTCAGAGTGCTCCCTTACATTAGGCGTCCCCTCAGAGTGCTCCCTTACATTAGATATCCCTTAGAGTGCTCCCTTACATTAGGTGTTCCCACCAACAGGCCAGATTTTAGGTATTACCTTGGGAGATGCAGACTAGAATGCTGCAATCACTGAGCAGCAAATGATATCACCTGTGATGTATTTCAGTTATCCTGCAAACCTGGCCTGTTAGTGGCTCCCGAGGGCCGGAGTTGAGAACCCCTGCTCTACAAGGAAGTCATGATGGACAATCAGCCGCCCCTCACATCACCTTTTATCATGTGTCCCCATCAGCGTGCCCCCTTACATCAGGTGTCCCCATCAGCGTGCCCCCTTACATCAGGTGTCTCCATCAGCGTGCCCTCTTACATTAGGTGTCCCTCAGAGTGCTCCCTTACATTAGGTGTCCCTCAGACAACTGATGTAATGGAACACTCTGATGGAGACACCTGATGTAAGGGAGCACTCTGATGGGGACACCTGATGTAAGGGAGCACTCTGATGGGGACACCTGATGTAAAGGAACACTCTGATGGAGACACCTGATGTAAGGGAGCACTCTGATGGGGACACCTGATGTAGGGGAGCACTCTGATGGGGACACCTGATGTAAGGGAGCACTCTGATGGGGACACCTGATGTAAGGGAGCACTCTGATGGGGACACCTGATGTAAGGGAGCACTCTGATGGGGACACCTGATGTAAGGGAGCACTCTGATGGGGACACCTGATGTAAGGGAACACTCTGATGGAGACACCTGATGTAAGGGAGCACTCTGATGGGGACACCTGATGTAAAGGGGGTCTCTGATGGGGACACCTGATGTAAAGGGGGCACTCAGATGAGGACACCTGATGTAAGGGGGGCACTCAGATGTAAAGGGGGACATTGATGAGGACACTGATATAAGGGGGCACTCTGATGGGACCCTAATGTAAGGGAGCACTCTGAGGGACACCTAATGTAAGGGAGCACTCTGAGGGACACCTAATGTAAGGGAGCACTCTGAGGGACACCTAATGTAAGGGAGCACTCTGAGGGACACCTAATGTAAGGGAGCATTCTGATGGGACACCTAATCTAAGGGGGCACTCTGATGGGGATACATGATGTAACGGGGAACTCTGATGGAGACACCTGATATAAGGGGGGACATTGATGAGGACCCTGATGTAAGGGGGGCACTCTGATGGGACACCTACTCTAAGGGGTAACTCTGATGGAGACACTTAATGTAAGGGGTAACTCTGATGGAGACACTGATTAAACAGGGCACTCAGATGGGAACTTGGTGTAAGGGAGCATGCTTATAAGTGGTCAGTATGTAAAAGGGGACTCTGATAGGGACATCTGGGCACAGGTACTGTTTAATAGTGTTTCCCAGGCCCTGGACTGTCAGTGACTCGCACACAGTGTTGACATTATGCCCCCCTGACTTTTTGTTACTGCACCCCCACATCAGATAGATCTAGACCCGGCCCTGATACAAGGTATGTATACTCTGAATTATCTAAAAACTAAACACAAATTGCACATTGCGATCTCGCTGGTTAAGAACATGCTGTGCTGTACAAAGGTGGAGGATCACATGAATTCGAATAAATGGAGGCCCACAATGTACAGTCCTAGAAAATAACGTAAAACAACACATCTAATCATACAAAGCAAATGTCCCAAAAGAAAAAGTCATATAACCCCCCCCCACACCAAATTAGCATGTAGCTGGGGGGCCATTTTTTTTGCCCGTGAAGGAGCAACGCCTCTCTTATCGAGCCGGTGAGGGATGAACTCATGGCAGCCCATGGACTCACCCCAGTGCTGTAAGTGGTGGGAGCTAAGAAGGTTTCAACATTCATCAATGACATCTTTCACATGAAGTCCCTTATTAAAGCGGCACACATCGCCGTGTACACGTGTCACTGCAAGTGGGACCTAAATATATAGCCAATCAATGCCTTGAAGAAAAAAAAATTGATCAATGTGTTTTAAAAACCCTGCTGGGATGACAAACACCCTCAATTAATACTTGATATTGCTTATAACATCTTCATAGAACTTACCACAGCTATATATAAAAGGCGAAGTTCATTAAATGAACATTATATGATATGAAGGTCTACAAATGGATCACCTGTCACATGCGTTGTATAGCAGCGAGATGATAGCTGGCGGTTTATGAATCCCCGGGGACTCACCTATAACACATGCTTTGCCTCAAGCTGTTACATTGCCGCGTCTAGATACACTGAAGGAATCATCAAGCCTTCCCTTTGTGTATTTCATTTTTATTGTGATATAAAAATATAGATTTGTAAAGTGCTTCATACGGAAGACTGTAACTCAGCGGCGGCTCCACAAATTCGCACACAGGCGTCGCTCGTTGCTTTCGGGACGTTGGACCATCAATTCAAGGCAATACAATATTTTGCTAATTAAACTGCACCAGGCAAATAGATTATGAAAGCATATAAATAGGGATGGGAATGAAACCTGTCATACGCGAGGAGGCATCTCGGCGTTGTGTCGCAGGAAATCGCTTTTAATTTGCCGTGCCGCGGTGGAGTCGTTACTTAAACACGCACCGTGGTGATTCTTGAAAGGCAAAACTTGTCCTGAGGGTGACACAACCCATAAATATTGGTTCAATGCTCCCTTTGGAATCTTTAGGTGACCACTAGACTTGGGCCACCAGTTTGGTCCGAGTGAAAGTTCAGCCCGAACATCGCCTGTTCGCCCGTTCAGTGCCGTTTTTATTTTTTAATAAAGGAATTGTCAAAAACTTCCACTGGGTTTTATTGCTACCCCATATTCATTCACATAGGGGAAGGTGGTATCTGGGGGCCCCCTTACTAAAGGGGGGCTTCCAGATTCCGATAAGCCCCCCTGCCTGCAGACCCCCACAACTACAGCCCAGGGTTGTGGGGAAGGACCCTTGTCCTCATCAACATGGGGACAAGTTGCTTCGGGGTGGGGGGGTGGAGCTTCCCGCCCTAAAGCACCCCCCCATCTTGAGGGCATGTGGCCTGGTACTGTTTGGGGGGGTGCTGACCTTCTAGTCTAGTGCTAGAATTATTGCTCTCGCTCTAACGATCGCAGCGATACCTCACATGTGTGGTTTGAACACCATTTACATATGCGGGCGGGACTTACGGATGCGCGCGAGCACTGAGGGACGTGTCGCTTTACACTTTTTTTTTCTTATTTATTTTACTTTTTATTTTTTATTTTTACACCGTCCCTTTAAAAAAAATAATTTGGATCACTTTTATTCCTATTGCAAGGAATGTAAACATCAATTGTAATAGAAAAAAGCATGACAGGACCTCTTTAACCACTTGAAGCGGAGTTCCACCCTGTTAAAAGTCAGCATCTACCAAAAGGGTAGCTGCTGACTTTTAACAATCGGCCACTCACCTGTCCCTCGCTCCAGCAGAGAGGGAGGGGGGAAGGTGAACTTCCTTCCGGCTCCTCGGCGCCAGGGGAGTAAGTGGACCTGGGACCCTGTGAAAACAGGGTCCACGATCCCCCCCCCAAAAAAATTACATGCCAATTGTGGCATGTCAGGGGGTCACCTTCTCTTAAAGCGGAAGTTCCACTTTTGGGTGGAACTCCGCTTTAAGGACCGGTAGGATTTCCCACGTTAGGACCAGAGCACTTTTTTCAATTTGGCACTGCGCTGCTTTAACTGGTAATTGCGCGGTCATGGTGGTATTTGATCCCCCTGCGTCATTTCTGATCAATTTTGCAAAAAAAAAACAATGTTTATTACTTTTTGCTAAAATTCATATCCAAAAAAAAAATATAAAAAAACAAATTTATTCATTGGCTTTGGCCGATTTATATTCTTCCTTATATTTTTTGTAAGAAAAAATTGCAATCGGCGTTTATTGATTGGTTTGCGCAAAAGTTGCCACGTTTACAAACCATGAGAATTAATTTCTGGCATTTTCACAATTTTTTTTTCTTTACTAGTAATGGAGGCGATCTGCGATTTTTATCAGGGCCGCGATATTGCAGCGGATATATCGGACATTCTTGACACTTTTTTGGGACCAATGACATTTATACAGCGATCAGAAATTGAAATATCCACTGATTACTGTATAAATGTCATTGGCAGGGAAAGGGTTAGCCTGCAGGGGGCAATCTAGGGGATAACTGTGTTCCCTAGGTGTGTTCTATCTGTGAGGGGGCTGGGCTGCCAGGGGTACCAGAGATCTAACTGATCCCGAGTACAGGGATCAGTAGATCTCTGATATGCCGCCTGACAGAGCGGTTCCCCATTCTGGCTCTGTACAAGGCTATTGCGGGCTACCAGCGGACATGGAGTCCACCCGAGCCGCGGCCCCGCCCAAGGTCCCCTAGCAGGGTGCCCGCGAGCTCCGCTTATAGTCGGCAATTTGCGTGACAGAGCCACAATGCCGCTGACAATAGTCGCGACGCGGTCCGAAACCGGTTAATATGAGATCAGGGGTCAAAAAGACATCAGATCTCACATTTACACTTAAAAGCAAAAGTGCCCTCACTTGACTTCATGCCCATCAGGTGAAAGGACTGCATCGTCTCCGCCACTACTGATGGATCCGGTAAGCAGCGTAGACGACCGGGCAGCGGCAGAAGGGGGGGGGGGGGACCTCTCCTGCCGCCGATAAAAGTAGTCTCATGGCGACTCTGCTGCCATAGCAACAGCATGTAACGTCAAAATACCGACGTATATCGATGGCGGGAGGTCCGGAAGTGGTTAAAGTAGTGCAGTGCTGTATCACTGTATGGACCACTTAGGCCTCATGCACACTGAGGATGATAAACGGACGTTCAGGGGCATTTGGGCTTTTTTTTCAGCTGCCCCTGAACTCAATTAATGTTATCTTATCAGTACATGTACACAGGGGGTCGTTTAAGGTCGTTTCCAGGCAGTTGAGTTTAGAGGCTTTTTTTGGAAAGCAAAAAAATGGGTTCAGCATAAGTTCAGAGGCATTTGAAATGCCAAACAGCTTGTAAACACCGCTAAACGCTCCTACACATGGTAACTCGCGTCTAGTAGTGTTTCGTTTACAGGCATTTCCATTAAAAAAAAAAAAAAAAACGCTCCTAGAAGCGAACGCGGCAAAATGCTTAATGCGGCATGCAAAACACGGAAAAATGGGCGTTTTAGATGCCAGCTTCTAGTAGAAAAAAAAATTGTTCAGGGGAGGTTGAAAAATGCATCCCGTGTGCATGAAGCAGAATGTATTTGTACATGATGGTCATATCCCCCCTTAATCTCCTCTTCTCAAGAGAGAATAAATTCAGATCCTCTAATCTTTCCTCATAGCTGAGCTCCTCCATGCCTCTTATTACTTTGGTTGCCCTTCTCTGCACTTTCTCCAGTTCCCTGATATCCTTTTTAAGAACTGGTGCCCAAAACTGAACTGCATATTCCATATTCTGATATGTAACTATGTAACTATGTATCGCAAAAAGGAGCATGGTCATGAAGGGGGGTAAATCTTCTGGAGGTCAAGTGGTTACAGACTGCAGGCATCATCCTGGTATCACCACTCAAAGTCCAGGACGTTAAATGACGTTCTATGGGCAGGAAGTGGTTAAAGTAGGACCCCAACCACATGTAGAGTAGGGATGGGTTAGAACCTCTATTGAGACTTCAAACATTCAGTCAACAGTAAGAGGATTTAGAGATTTTTATTTTTATACTTGACAACAGATGATAAGAGAGTATCCTCAGGTAACACGTAGTGCCTTAGAACATCAAGACAGTTTGGTATACAATAACATTCATAATTAGCTTTTCAAAAGAATATTTATGAAGTTTATGATATTAACTTTTTCTTTCTGCTCAAGCAGGAGCCGGGCTGAGTGTCTCTCACGCTTGAAATCGGCATGACCTTCTTATTGAGGTGACTCCTGTTATTGCAGATAGGACCTCTCTATATGGACTCTGAGCTCTCCTTTAAGCCCCGCATCCAATCACTGTCCAAATCTTGCCGCCTCAACCTAAGTAACATCTCCAAAATACGTCCCTTCCTAACCAACGACACAACAAAGCTCTTTATCCACTCCCTGGTCATCTCTCATCTCGACTACTGCAACTCCCTTCTCATTGGCTCACCTCTCCATAGGCTATCCTCCCTCCAATCCATCATGAATGCTGCTGCCAGACTCATCCACCTTACCAATCGCTCTGCATCTGCTACTCCTCTCTGTCAATCCCTCCATTGGCTTCCACTCACCCAACAAATTAAATTCAAAATACTCACAACAACCTACAAAGCCATCAACAATTTAGCCCCCAGCTACATCACCAGCCTAGTCACGAAATACCAACCTAATCGTTCTCTCCGTTCTAGTGTTGAGCGAACCCGGACTGTAACGTTCGAGTCCGTACCGAACTTTCAGGTGTCTGGGACCCGGACCCGAACACAGACATTTCAAAAAACGTTCGGGTTCGGGTCCAGGGTTCTGGTATTTTACTCCACGTGTTTAGAAGCTGCAGGGCAGCCAATCAACAAGCGTTTCACTGGTTTGCCCTTAGAAGCCATCACAGCCATGCCTACTAATGGCATGGCTGTGATTGGCCAGTGCATCATGTGACCCAGCCTCTTTATAAGCTGGAGTCACTTGATGCTGCAGTCACATGCTCTTGGGTTAGCTGTAGGGAAAGGAAGCTGACGGCGTCAGGGAGAGATTAGAGACATTTTAACAACATCTGATCCTGCATCCTGAGATAGATTACTTTACTACTGCTGTGCTGTTGCTCTGAGGACAGATAGCAGAAATTAGAGATTTCACATACCGCTGCTTTGAGTTGCAGATCAAACTCTGCCTAACACAACGATCGCTACGTTCGTACACAACGATCAGATTGTGGGATCGTACACAACGATCAGATTGTGGGAGTAATTTGAGATTTCACATACTGCTGCTACTTTGAGCGATCTGACTGCACTAGGTAGAGGGACAGATTATTGTTCAAAAATAATCTCCTAGTTCTAAAGGGAGAGGTTTTAGCTGCAGCTGTAAGTGACACATTATTGTTCAAAAATCATCTCCTAGTTTATTTGATTTTAATTTATTTTCCCTATCCCCATTTTTTTTTAGGGCACTTGCCCCACTCTTTCCCACATTTTACTTCCTTTTGCAGCCCTCTAGCACTTGCCAGGACTTTGTTACAGCCATTTTTGTGCCTAAAAGTTCGGGTCTCCATTGACTTCAATGGGGTTCTGGGTCCGGGATAACGTTCGGGCAAGCCGAACCCGGACTTTTTCCCAAACCCGCAGAACCCAAACGTCCAGGTGTTCGCTCAACTCTACTTCGTTCCTCTCAAGACCTCCTGCTCTCTAGCTCCATCGTCACCTCCTCCTTTGCTCGCCTCCAGGACTTTTCCAGAGCCTCTCCAATCCTATGGAACTCCTTACCCCAACCTGTCCGAGTATCTCCTACTCTGATAGCTTTTAGATGATACCTGAAAACCCTCCTCTTCAGAGAAGCCCATCCTACCCACACCTAACAAATGTATTCTCATTTTCTTCATCAGTTCATCCCCCACAGTTATTATCTTTTGTTCCTCTTGGCCCCCCTCCTAGATTGTAAGCTCTAACGAGCAGGGCCCTCCGATTCCTCCTGTATTGTATTGTAACTGTAGTGTCTGCCCTCATATTGTAAAGCGCTGCACAAACTGTTGGCGCTATATAAATCCTGTATAATAATAATAATAATATATATAGAGCCCTGTCGGGATAGTAGATAAAAATAGAAGAATAGAGAGGGAGTAAGGTTGAGAGAAAAGCAGTGCAGTAGGATTAGGTAGGAAGGGAATGAAAAGGGGAAAGGGCAAGGGAAACGGAGGGGTGAGGGTTGCTGCCTAGTCTCGGTAAGGCCAATAACCGATTGCTGACCTCAATGCGTATATATACGTTGCAGTTTGCAAGTGGTTTACCAGGATTATGGCTGAAGATATCAGCTATAACCTCAGTACTAGAGTTGAGCGAACCCGAACTGCAAAGTTCGGGTTCGTACCGTACTTTCGGGTGTCCGTGTCCCGAATCCGAACCCGAACGTTCGGGAAAACATTCGGGTTCTGGTATTTTTTTTATCACGCATGTTGAATAGCTGCAGGGCAGCCAATCAACAAGCGTTACACTAGTTTTCCCTAGAAGCCATCACAGCCATGCCTACTAATGGCATGGCTGTGATTGGCCAGTGCATCATGTGACCCAGCCTCTATGTGAGGCTGGAGTCACAGTGCTGCATGTCACATGCTCTCAGGTTAGTGTAGGGAGAGGATGCTGCCGGCGCTGTGAGGGACAGGTTGTGAGGGACAGATTGCAGTGATAATAACTAGGTAGAGATTACTACTGCTGCTTTGAGGGACAGATTGTAGATCTATAACATCTCATCCTGCATTACAGAACGATCTCTCATCCTGCATTACTGATTACAGAACGATCTGATACTGGACTAGGTAGAGATTACTACTGTTTTGAGGGACAGATTGCAAATCTAATAACATCTCCCATTTTTCTTCCTTTTGCAGCCCTCTGCCACGTTTCAGGACTTTTTTACAGTAATTTTTGTGCCGAAAGGTTCGGGTCCCCATTGACTTCAATGGTATTCGGTGTCCGGATTAAAGTTCGGATGACGTTCGGTACCGAACCTGAATGTTTTCAGAAAGTTCGGCTAAACCGGCCAAACCCGAACGTCAAGGTGTTCGATCAACTCTACTCAGTACATTTTTTTTTTAGCCGGTGCCTGGCTTTCTCATGAAAGCAGTCCAAGCGGCTCCCCCCCCTTCTGTCGCTGTGTTTCTCGGGCTTACCGTTTCCATGTGTTCGCCTGACAAATGGTCTGACGGTGCGGCTGCTGCTCCCATAGACGATCAAAGAGTTAACTATCTTTGAAGTGAGCATTCCAGAAGTTAGAAAATGTACTGGGATGATGGATTCTACCGAGACAGATATGCATATTTTATGGATTTCAACTAAGGTATTTATGACTAGAGTTGAGCGAACACCTGGACGTTCGGGTTCTGCTGGTCCGTCCGAACTTCGGGACAAAGTCCGGGTCCGGGTCCGGACAGAACCCGAACGATCGCACGGACAAAACAGGGCTTCAAGCCTGCCTGGTCGTCTTGGGCTTGCAGGTCCACAAGCGAGTTGAGATCAGTATTTATGGAATCAACTTTAGGTATTTTATACGTATAGACAGAGCCATCTTAGGTAGTAGGGTCATGTAAAAGATTGAAGACCTTACGAGTGAAGTTTCTATCAATTGAGAAACTAGCAGATACCCTCGTCGTCGGCGTGGCAGTCTGGTAAACAGTCCGCTTGTGTACCTTTGCCATTCGGGCTCTTTGTGTCGCTGTCTTCCCCCCCCTCGGCGAACCTGACGAAAGTACTCTTTCGGTCCGTGGCCGATTTTTTTTTTACATGACTCATCTCAACTAGCTT
>BLSH010438153.1:570696-594186 GCA_018402905.1 Glandirana rugosa
AGCACGCCGCAACATGGGTTTGCTTTAAACGCAGGAAAAAAAGGGTGTTTATCTCGAAAGAAAACCACCATAAACAAGTGGAGACGCAGTAAAGACTAGCGGCGATATTTGTTTTCTTCTCGTAAATAAAAAAAAATAAAAACCCCAAAAATGAATTCTCATCATCCGTAAACGCGACCACTTTTGTGCAAACCAATCAATAAACGCCGATTGCGTTTTTTTTATCGCAAATATGAGGAAGAATATAAATCGGCCAAAAAAGGTGAAAAAAAATGTTTTTTTATATTTTTTTTTTGGATTTGTATTTTAGGAAAAAGTAAGAAATTTGGGTTTTTTTGCAAAATTGTTGCTCTTCTTTTGTTTATAGCGGCGATCAGAAATGACGCAGAGGTGAACAAATACCACCAAAAGAAAGCTCTATTTGTGGGAAAAAAAGGACGCAAATTTCGTTTGGGTACAACGCCGCACGACCGCGCAATTGTCAGTTAAAGCGACGCAGCGCCGAATCGCAAAAAGGGCTCCGGTCCTAAAGCTGGAAATCCTTCCGGGGCTGAAGTGGTTAAACCCCCAAATATTATATATTCTCTGAAGCAGAGACCCTGGTGAATAAAATATTGTTCATTTATTTTATGTCACGTGATATTAGTGCTATGGATTGTCAAGCACAATAGTTTGCCAAGTTTAATTAAAAAAAAAAAATAGAGAAAATATTTATTTTGCTATTCTTTGAGCCTATTTGGCTGTTGATTCCTAATACATAAAAGTTCTCCTAAAATATGTTACATTTCTTTCTGCCATAGATGTCGGCTTTGTGTCCAGATGGGTCCCTGAGAATCCTTGCAATAAACAAATGCATTTTTGAAGGAGGCTCTTGTTTGGGAGCTCATTGTTCCCTCAATCAATATATTGAAGCAGAAAGAGAAGGCTCACGTCCAGGGCGATCGTTTTACTGAAAGAGCCCTTCTGAATGCAGTGATTTCATATTTGAATACAGCTATTGACTGATCTAATGAGATGTTTCAGGACTCTGTAGTAAAAGTGGGACCTGGATAGTATTGACAATGTGCCGTTGCTCCGTTGAGGACAAACGCTTTTATCTAATGTTGCTTCTCCGCGGCTGAGCACCTAGAATACGCTCAACAAAAATCCCATTCACCCTGAAAGATTTAGGGTTGATTCAAAAAAAATAAAAAATTAGAAACATAAAGTGGCCAAAGCTCAGGAATGCATAAAAACATAATAACATTTATTTTATTTTTTTTTAACATTGAAGATTTTTATTGAGTATTTCAATTTTTACAGAGAAAAAAGAATAGTGCCATTACTTTTAGGCAAACAAAATATTCTCCCATCGCCAACATCAAGTGTGGACAACAGATGAAATATGTATCCAGAGCAAGTTACATCAGTAACTAAACATGTAATCAGACATCCTGCTTATCGATGGTTCTCTTTATTCTCATAACAGTTAATAATTACTGTATATATTGGAGTATAAGTCGACCTGAATATAAGCAGAGGCACCTAATTTTACCACAAAAAACTGGGAAAACGTATTGACTCGAGTATAAGCCTAGGATGGGAAATGCAGCAGCTATGGGTAAATTTAAAAAATAAAAATAGATACCAATTGCACAAGGATTGTAGCCAAAACACAGGTACTGTAGCCTTTAGACATGTATTGTAGCCAGAACACAGGTATTGTAGCCATTGCACAGGTATTGTAGCCATTACACAGGAATTGTAGCCATTACATGGGGACTCAGCCATTACACAGGTATTGTAGCCAGCACACAGGTATTGTAGCCATTGCACAGGTATTGTACCCATTACACAGGGACTCAGCCATTACACAGGTATTGTAGCCAGAACACAGGCATTGGAGCCATTACACAGGTATTATAGCCATTACACAGGTATTGTAGCCATTACACAGGTATTGTAGCCATTACACAGGTATTGTAGCCAGAACACAGGCATTGTAGCCATTACACAGGTATTGTAGCCAGAACACAGGCATTGTAGCCATTACACAGGTATTGTAGCCATTGCAGAGGTATTATAGCCATTACACAGGGACTGAGCCATTACACAGGGACTTAGCCATTACACAGAGAATCAGCCATTACACAGGTATTGTAGCCATTACACAGGGACTGAGCCATTACACAGGGACTGGGCCATTACACAGGGAATCAGCCATTACACAGGGACTGAGCCATTACACAGGGACTGGGCCATTACACAGAGAATCAGCCACTACACAGGGACTGAGCCATTACACAGGGACTGGGCCATTACATAGAGAATCAGCCATTACACAGGGACTGGGCCATTACACAGAGAATCAGCCACTACACAGGGACTGAGCCATTACACAGAGACAGGAAGCACAGTACCTCCTCTCCTCATTGGAGTCAGCCACTCCGGACCCGCCCCCATCCCACAGCACAGTGAAAAGCCAATCACTGGCAGTCACCGTGCAGCCAGTCTATGTATGGGCTCTGTTCAGCACACATACATAGACTTTTCGGACCACCCACAGAGGCTTTAGGCTCCCGCAGATGAGATGCTGTGGGGCACTGACTCGAGTATAAGCCGAAGGGGGCCTTTTTCAGCACAAAAAATGTGCTGAAAAACTCGGCTTATTCTCGAGTATATACCGTACCCTATTTACCCCAATGGGTTCAGACTGTAAACAGGGATAAATGATTAAGAGGACAAAGGACAAATAAGGCAGCACCAACCCCTCTAAACACACATATGAACATCCATAACACACATGTGAAAAAATGTCCAATGAACACGTATATTATAAAGTGTCACTACGAGTGTCAAAAAGTGTCAAAAAAGGCAGTTGAAATAAATACTGTAAATGATTAAGAGGACCTTCTTTATTAATGGGAGCTTATCTGCCATATACCTGTATTTAAATTGATATCATCAATAGAGAATGACAAGGAGGGAGGGATATACATCAGATCCAATTTCCTTATTATTGATATGGATGTTTCAGGGATGATGAAGCTTGTGGGTGTAGGATCCAGTTTTGCCAGTGATTTTTATATATTTCTGTTTTGAAATTTTTTATGCGCCAGCATCATTTCATAACGTGCTTGGGTATTCAGTCTTATTATCGCATCTGACAGGTTTGGCGCATTCAATGACTTCCATAGTTTGGTAATCGT
The DNA here is from genome assembly GCA_018402905.1 of Glandirana rugosa. Taxonomy (NCBI): domain Eukaryota; kingdom Metazoa; phylum Chordata; class Amphibia; order Anura; family Ranidae; genus Glandirana; species Glandirana rugosa. Next base: position 573,885 of record BLSH010438153.1, read on the forward strand.
TAATCTTGCTGCAATTAGAATGTTGGCTACTATTATTCTATAGTTTTGCGGAAATATGTCCAGGTCTTTGTTTAGGAGTGCCATAGCTGGACTGAGCTTTATTAGATTACATGTTACCGATGCAATAAGGAATGAAATTGAGTTCTAAAAGCTATGTGGTATAGTGTGCCATTTTGTGCTTTTTTAACGCCAGCATAGTGGGGATGATGAAGGCAACATTTTGGAAAGTCGACATGGCATAAGATACCATCTGTTTACTATTGTTTGTTATCCCACTGCTCTATATCCAGTATATATATATATAGTGTGTGTGTGTATATATATATATATATATATGCAATGCCATTAGTGTAGTAGTAGACTGTATACAGCTAATCCGGTACTATATACCGTACATGCACCTCCAAATACGCTGTGTGTGTATATATATATATATATATATGCAATGCCATTAGTGTAGTAGTAGACTGTATACAGCTAATCCGGTACTATATACCGTACGTGCACCCCCAAATACGCTGTGTGTATATATATATATATATATATATATATATATATATATATATATTAGTGACTCTGTGTGTATTCGGGGGTGCACATACGGTATATAGTACACCTGACGTGGTGTCTTAAAATATATACAGTTTTTAACCCCTTAACCCCCAGAGCCCTTTTTTACATTTGTTGTTTACAAGTTAAAATCCGTTTTTCTTTTTATAGAAAATTTCTTAGAACCACCAAACATTTTATATCTTTTTTTCAAACACCCTAGAGAATAAAATGGCGATCGTTGCAATACTTTTAGTCACACAGTATTTGCGCAGCGGTCTTTCAAGCGCTTTTTTGAGTTAAAAAATAAGACAACAGTAAAGTTAGCCCAATTTTTTGTATATTGTGAAAGATAATGTTACGCCGAGTAAATAGATACCATACATGTTACAGTTGAAAATGTCACACACTTGCGGAATGGCAACAAACTCTGGTACTTAAAAATCTCCATAGGCGACGTTTTACATTTTTTACTGGTTACCAGGTTAGAGGTGCAGAGGAGGTCTTTTGCTAGAATTACTGCTCACACTCTGGCGATCGTGGCAATACCTCACATGTGTGGTTTAAACACAGTTTTCATATGCTTTGCTGCACAAGCTCGCAGGGACGGTAGGCGCTTTAAATGTTTTTTTAAATATTTTTATTTATTTTATTTTATTTTTTCTTTTAACACTGTTCCTTTAAAAAAAAAATCTGATCACATTTATTGCTATCACAAGGAATGTAAACATCCCTTGTGATAGTACTATATGGTGACAGGTACTCTTTCTTTACACTTCACAGTATTCAGATCGCTAAAAATGGCGATTCTGAATACTGTCATTTTTTTAAAACCAGCGCCGTTAGCCGGAAGTGACATTGTAACGTTGCTTCCGGCAATGTACGAAGGAGTCCCGATAGAAGACGATTCTGGCTTCCACAGGGGCTCCACACAGCCAGCGGACGTGCCAGATTGGAGCTCCGGTCTCCTGGTGGGACGGGAGGCTGGAGAAGAGTGGCGATAACGACCGAGCGGCTCCTGAGCTGGATCGGCTGTTATCATCGGATAGCCGGCTGCCTGCTCTAAAAAACGGTACCAGGGTATAGCCTGTAGCTGCAGACTATATCCCGATACTTCCACTTGAAGAAGCCACCGTTTATAAACAGCGATTCGCGTTAAGTGGTTACACTAATTTACAGCAGCAGGGCCCGTTCCTGCGCCCAACAAGAGTAACTGCAAGAGCTTACAGTGTTCTGGCTCCAACAACACCCAAGGCCCAATTTTTCCCCACCTGTTTGACTGGGGCATGTCATCACAATATTTAACCACTTAACGTGAATCGCAGTTTATAAACGGCGGCAGCTTTAAGTGGATGTATCGGGGTATAGTCTGCAGCTACAGGCTATACCCTGGTACTGTTTTTTAGAGCAGGCGCCGGTTATCCGGTGATAAGGGCAGATCCAGCCACCATCCGCCACTCTTCTCTGGTCTCCCATCTCACCAGGAGACCGGAGCTCTGATCCGACACTTCTGGCCGCTGTGTGGAGTCCCTGTGGAAGCCAGAATCGGCTTCCTTCAATCCGGACTCCTTCGTACATTTCCGGAAGCAATGTCACAATGTCACTTCTGGCTTATCAGCGGCAAAGGGCGCTGGTTTTAAAAAAAAGTGACAGTATTCAGAATTGCAGCTTTTGGCGATCTGAATACTGTGAAGTGCAAAGGAGGGATGGGGGGGGGGGGTCAATGAGTAGTTTGGTAGGGAACCCCCACTTGTAGATTATTTTGTGATTTCTTAGGATTTTTGTTAGTGAGTTCAGATTTTTCCTTGCCTGGATTGTTGCTTGGGAGATCTGGGAGTGGGGAATTCTGATGTGCAATTTGCATGAGCAGATCCTTCACGTGATAAAAATGAAATCTCACTATGACGTCTCTGGGCAGCTTTTCTGGGATATGTGGTGGTTTAGGTAGTCTGTGCACTCTGTCAATTACCGTTTCTTGTCTCAGAATAGTGGGTAAAAGGTCTGCTAACATTTTATTAAGAAAATTACTCAGTTCAGAATTTTTTATATTTTCTGGTATCCCTCTAAATTTGATATTATTTCGTCTGGACTTGTCCTCCAGGTCCGAGATTTTTGACTTCTTCTTCAAGTTCAAAATGGGCGTCTACCAGCTCGTTATGGGCTTCTGTAAAGTCAGTGTGGAATGCTTGCAGCTTGTCAGCATGGGGGTAGGTAACTGTATGTCCATACTATGCAATGCAATATCACTTACTTTCTCTTCTGTTAGAGACAGTCTTCTCCTTTGTTTCAAGGGGCTGTTTATTTCTTCTGGGTTGAGATCACCTGTGACAGCGATCAGATCGTGGTGGCTGCCCTCCTCTCCCCTGTGCTGCTCTGTGTGCTTGCTTGCATCTGTGTGTGTGGACGTCTCGGTGCCATCTTGATTCTCTGGTGTCCAGGCCGGGCTCTTAAATTCTCCCAGTTGGCGGTGTCCCCTGCATTCCTTTCTTTTCCCCATCTCCTCCTGATGTTCCCCCTCACCTCCGGTGCGAGTCTGCGTGGTCAGGGAAGCTTAGTCGCTTGTAGCCGCTACAGGGAATCTCTAATGCAGAAAGCTTCTGTTAGGAAAAGACTGGCCTGTTGAAGTCTGGCTCCCTTTGTGGACTTTTTTGCCGGTAACGTGCATTCTCACGCCGGAAACGGCGCCAAACGGCCCTATTTAAGCTTCCTGCACCTGTCAGCAGGTGCTGTCCGTTATACAGCATCTGAGTACCTGTGAGCTTCAGGTCTCCTTCCTGAAACCTGCTTCCTGTGTTGTTCCTGTTCCTGTGTACTGACTTGTCCTGACCTGCTACTTATCTGCCTGCACGACCATCCGCTTGCCTAACCCCTCTGTACCTTTGCCGCCAGCCTGTGAACGAACCCTGCTTGGACATTGACTACTCTTCTGCCTGCCCCTTTTGTGCCTCTCTGACCTGCCAGTTGCCGACCCAGCCCGCACGACCATTCTTCAGTCTGCCCGACCATCTGGAGCCTCACATCACCACCAGTGACCATGCAGCCCTCGTGCCATCCCGCACTCTGGGACTTCCTGTCTACACTACCAGGGGTCCCCGAATTGGGTGTGTAAGAGTGGTTGTTCCCTGCTAAAACAGACTCCACCGCCAGGACCGTGACAGCTTCTCTACACTGCGGCCATTCACCTCCACTGCTGGCCACGCCCCTTCATCCATCAACATTTTTTAACCATTTAAATACTAGGCACTTTTACCCCCATTCCTGCCCAGGCTTTCAGCGCTGTCACACTTTGAATGACAATTGCGCAGTCATGCTACACTGTACCCATATGACATTTTTATCATATTTTTCACACAATTAGAAATTTATTTTGGTGGTATTTAATCATGACTGGAATTTTTTTATTTTTTTGTTAAACAAATGAAAAAAATGTAAAAAAAATATTTTTCATAGTTTGTTATAAAATTTTGCAAACAGGTAATTTTTCTCCTTCACCGATGGTTACTGATGCCCACTGATAGGTGGCACTGGTGAGCACTGAGGAGGCTGCACTGATGGACAATGATGGGGACTGATAGGCGGTACTGAAAGGTGGTACTGATGGGCACTGATAGGCAGCACTGATGGGCACTGATAGGCCCTGGTAGGTGGCACTGATGGGCACTGATAGGCAGCACTGGTGAGCACTGATAGGCAGCACTGAGAGGTGACACTGATGAGGAGGCACTGGTCAGCACTGATTGGCAACACTGGCGGACACTGATAGACAGCACTGATGGGCACTGGTAGGCAGCACTGATGGGAACTGATAGGTGGCACTGTGGGTTGACACTGATGAGGAGGCAAGGATGGGCACTGATTGGCAGCACTGGTGAGCACTGATTGGCAACACTGGTGGACACTGATAGGCAGCACTGATGGGCACTGATAGGCAGCACTGAGAGGTGACACTGATGAGGAGGCACTGGTGGTCACTATTGTGACCGCACTGATAATCAGGACACTGATAATCAGTGCCCTCATTATCAGTGTAGATGTCCCTTTAACAGAAGCCAGTTATTGGCTCTCCTCTCCTCATGCTGACGTAGTGAGGAAAGGAATGCTGATAATCGGCTACTGTTTATATTGTGATTAGCTGTCTCATTGGACACATCTGATCATGTGGTAATCCAATTTCTAAATTTCTATATTTGTAAATTTCAAAAGCCAATATAAAGGAATATTAGTGGCAAAAATGGTAATTTTTTTTTTGTATAATTCTCCTTTAAGGGGGCATGGCATAGGGTGTGTCCTATGTCTACATACTTTTCCTAATAGGTGTCCCTCGTTCCCCATGCAAAAAGTTGGGAGGTATGACTTCCATGTGCTCCTTGCTGATAAGGACAATTATAGGTTGGGGAAGTTCCCATTTGTTTGTACTGTTTGGAATGCAGAGTCTGCAGGGCAGCAGCAGCTGTCAATCACATAGAGCCACCTGGAGGATGGAAGAATGGTGGTGTCCTCTACAAACATGGCAAGTTCCGGAAAAAGGAGGTGGGGCCTCTGAAACGCGTTATACACACCCATTTTTCATATTACATTGCTTGCCCCTGACAGCTACTGCCGCTCTGCAGACTCTGCATCCATCTACACATACACGGGTTCCCTCTATGTCCAAGCAGCACTTTCTTTACCTCAATGTGAGCTTGGATAATTGTTTTTTGTTTTTATTCATTACTGCTCTTTGGCCACTTTATGTTTCTATATTTTGCAGGGGATACTTCCCTGATCTGATGTATCTAGCTGCGGAACCTCCTCATCTATCCATCCATCCATCCATCCATCCATCCATCATCCATCCCTGGGCACCAGTTGATATCTATAGCTACTGACCACAAAAACTCTGTACCCTGAACAATCATTATGTCACTTGACAAGCCTCTACGCATCTTATCCAGGAATAAGAACTGTTTCTGTTCCATCACATTTTTCACTTCACTTTTCCTTGTCCTTTTTGCCAATACTTCTTTATTGACAATAACTTTGGGCCTCCAACTGTGAGCACCGAGAGACTTACGTCTACCCCCTAAAAAAAACAAAAAAAAACTCTTGTTATTAAATTACATTTTTTGAAAATAAACAGGAGTTGAAGTGTCAGTAACCTCCCCCACCACCAAACAAAAAGTATTTCCAATTTCTGCTAGTGATGAGCTAAGGTTTGGGCAAAGCCAAGAAGCTATAACATGGCAGCTTCTGGCCCAATCAACTGTGGCTGGAGAACATTCTTCCATGCAGCTGCATGCACCAAAGTGGGATACTGGTGACATAAACCTGGTACAACAAATTATTTTTAAGAGCCATGTAGGGAAAAGACACCCCCAAAATTAGGGTCCACAGGTTCCCCATCCATCACCTTCACATTTTCTCTGGCTCAAAGAAGAGTTATATCCCGTAGTTGTTCTGTACAGAAGTCCTCTCTCCGGACCTCTAAGTCAGGTACTACATTCTGTTCACTCTCACAGTCAGGGTCAAAAACATTTTCTGGGTCCTTAGCCACCAGCTGGGAGATATCGTCCATCTCCTCAGGCTCCCCGGCCATTACAGGAAAAGGAAGAGGGTCTCCTTTTTCCTTGGTCCTGCCACCAATCCGTTCGGCAAAAACTGTCTTTTTGCCATCCTTCCCGCACAGCGAGTATCTTGAAAGCGGTAAGGTACGCCTCCACGTCATCCGCAGGTTATTTCTTCTGCAGATGGTAACTAGCATGGATCAACTTTTGTTCCAATGGCACCAGAGGTGTGGACCCCTTCTTTAACTCTACGAGATTCTCCACCAGCTGGCGGTTGATCTCCTGCTGGGCTTCATGTTGTCTGTGACTTTCTTCCCGCTGTGCTGCAGTGGCTTGTGCGACTTGGTGGTTGGTCTTCAACATCTCCTCCATGTTGGAAAGTTGCCCACTGAGTCCACCACGTGTGGGAGATTAGCTCGTGGGGATCGCTTTTCGGAGGAAAAATACTCAGCAGGCAGGCCAACTTCTTTAAAATCCAGCAGGTTGCCAGGTTTATTGTGAAAGGTTTGCAGGATTAAACAAATAAAAACAGAAATCAAAACCTCGCCGTCCGGCACTAAACTTAACAATCGTGATACCGCACTATACGGTGTGGGGCTGGCCCCGACATCCACAAAACATGAGCACAAAGCAAACCTTGTTTTTTTTAATCCAAAATAGCACACAGAGCTCTCTCAGCTTTCTTCCACTGAGGTCCAGGATTGAGCTCCAGTGAGATCTCTTCCTCATTATTAAATGCAGGTGGAAAGGGCTTTGGGTGGAGTAGAAAGTCCGGGCCAGAACCAGCTCTGCTACAGTGGCTGGAAAAACCCAGGTCGGACTCTCTCTTGTCGCCTCCAAGTGATCGCATGCAAGGCGACAAGTACCACCCATCCATTATGGCGCCTTATAACGTCACATATCCCCCCCTGCTCAAGGTCCTGGGGTGGAGCAACTGTCCTGACCATGCAGTGGACGCAGGAAAGACCATCAGTGTTATTTTGGATCCTTCCAGCCTGGTGTTCCACTGAGAACTTAATTGGCTGTAGGGCCAGTAACCACCTAGTCACACGGCTATTTTTCTCCCGATTGTTACACATCCACTTAAGAGGGGCATGGTCGGCGACTAGCCTGAATGACTTTCCAAGCAGGTAGTATTTTAGGACCTCTAAGGCCCACTTGATAGCCAGGCACTCCTTCACAATGGCATAATTCCTTTCATGCCTATTAAGCTTCCTGCTTAAGTATACGACCAGGTGTTCCTCACCTTCTCTGATTTGGGACAGAACAGCATCTAGTCCCACCTCAGAGGCGTCGGTTTGAACCACAAAGCCCTTTGTGAAGTCTGGGGTCACGAGTACAGGCTATACACAAAGGGCTTGCTTCAATTTCTGGAAGGCCTTCTCGGCCTCAGGATTCCACTTAACCATTCCTGACGCTTTACCCTTGGTCAGATCGGTCAGAGGGATGGCAATGGTAGCAAAGTCGGATCGCATGTGAGGCGACAAGTATCATCTGTCTATTATGGCGCCTCGCATAATGTGCTCAGCGTCATATCCAGAGGTTGTCTTTGGGAAATAGACGTATGAGTGCTGCCAGCATTGCTGCAGAGGTTGAAGGGGTGGGGGGTCAGCCTGTCAGTGCTCAGACCATACGCCCCACACTGCATCAAATTGGTCTGCATGGCGGTCGTCCCAGAAGGAAGCCTCTTCTAAAGATGATGCACAAGAAAGCCTGCAAACGTTTTGCTGAAGACAAGCAGACTAAGGACATGGTCAGCTGGAACCATATCCTGTGGTCTGATGAGACCAAGATAAACTTATTTGGTTCAGATGGTGTCAAGCGTGTATCGCAGCAACCAGGTGAGGAGTAAAAAGACAAGTGCGTCTTGCCTACAGCCAAGCATGGTGGTGGGAGTGTCAGGGTCTGGGGCTGCATGAGTTATGACGGCACTGGGGAGCTACAGTTCATTGAGGGACCCATAAATACCAACATGTACAGTAACATACTAAAGAAAAGCATGATCCCCTCCTTTCGGAGACTGGGTGGCAGGGCAGTATTCCAACATGATAACGACCCCAAAAACACCTCCAAGACGACCGCTGCCTTGCTAAAGAAGCTCAGGGTAAAGGTGATGAACTGGTCAAGCATGTCTCCAGACCTAAACCCTATTGAGCATCTGTGGGGCATCTTCAAATTGAAGGTGGAGGAGCGCAAGGTCTCTAACATCCACCAGCTCTGTGATGTCGTCATGGAGGAGTGGAAGAGTCCAGAGGCAACCTGTGAAACTCTGACACCAACTTGGACATTTTCATTTAGGGGTCTACTCACTTTTGTTGCCAGCGGTTTAGACATTAATGGCTGTGTGTTGAGTTATTTTGAGGGGACAGCAAATTTACACTGTTATACAAGCTGTACACTCACTACTTTACATTGTAGCAAGGTGTCAGCTCTTCAGTGTTGTCACATGAAAAGATAGAATAAAATATTTACAAAAATGTGAGGGGTGTACTCACTTTTGTGAGATACTGTATATGTTTCAAATATATATATATTTAACGCTACACCCGTAAAAGCCGCTGGAATTTCTTGTCCAGGTCTTCCCAACTTAAGCTCCACAGCCAGACACACAACAGGCTCATTCACTCTTTTTCAAAAACAAGTCTAGGGGATGTTGTTTTTGTTGTTTTTACTTTTGGAGAAGGATGAGGGAAGTGGTGGGATACTCAGAATGAGAACTATATACAACTGAGGACTTAATTCTCCTTTTCATAAGTAGTAGTAGAACTAGTAGTGCAAAGTCCCCTTTTCTTTAGAGAACAAGTATCTGGACAGAGCTCTTCAGAACCCCAGCCAGTGTCCTCTTTAATTGACCCACAGCTGACTATACTAGGCACCAGAGGGATAGCTAGAGCACAAGGTCCCCAAGATCTTCTCAATGTCTGTACTCACAAGGTCCAAGGACAGATGGATGCCTCCTTCCAATCCCCCAAGCGATGCCCTCCATTGATATTAGACAGATCTGCGGCAGACAGCTCCCCTCAGTCAGCTTCTTCTAAGCACCTGGGCCTCTGCATTCCTCCCTCTGGTCATCTACCTTTATAAAGTACATGATACATGTTCTGGATTACTTTTTTTTATCTATATTTTAAATTGTAACCAATAAATGCTTTCTTTTAACAAAGCATCTGCCTTATTGTGTTCACTTGAGACTGCAACCAATCCAATAAAGTCCTGCGCTCTATCTTGATGGGGCATGGTCCCCAGCCTGATTCTATTTTCTTTGTTCAGTATTATTTTGGATGTGGATTGGATTGTCGTCTTCAACACTGACCACCTATGTCTTTATCAGATTTAGGCCACCCATCTGAGGTCTCCTTATGGCAGTCTGTACTGCCTGACAGGGCAGCATGCCCTCCTCAGGATAGACTCCCTCACTCTGGGACAAGACCCAGAGCTCTGTGTGCTCTAAGAATATATACAGTCTCCCAACCCACCTTCAGAGCCTGCCTCTCTGGGATAGACTGGGACTGTATCCCTAGTTATGCTGCCATCTGCACTGCTCCACACCTATCATCCAGAAACTTCTCAAATTTCCTGGATACAGAGGGACTTATGCATTAGACTAGCATCAGCAGAGCACACAGATCAGACCTAACTAATCAGCTGCAGCTCACTGAATATAGTCAGCCAAACTATGATTTTACCTACACCAATAGTCTCCAAACTTTTCAAGCAAAGGGCCAGTTTACTGTCCTTCAGACTTTAGGGGGGCTGGATTGTGTTCAGTGGGGGGTAGAAAATGTCCTGAGCACAGCATCAGTGAGAGTAAACATGGTCTCAGTGTTGGTGGTCAGTAGGAGGAGGAGTAGTGCCCCATCATTGGTATCAGTGGAAGAAATGGTTTCTCATTGTTGGTGATAGTGGAAGGAATAATACCTCATATCATTAGAAGGAATAGTGTCCCAAGGGCTGGATGAAGGCTAGCAAAGGGCATAATCCGGCCCTCGGGCCGCAGTTTGGAGGCCCCTGACTTAGACCAACATTAGAGCCGCACTGACTACAATGTGGCAACTAAATTTAGCTCTCAAAGACAAACACAATCCCTTACCTAACTATTCTAGCAGGGGCTGCTGTTAAAAATCATGGGGCCCCATACAGCCTACCTAACAGCGCCCTCCCCAAAGTTTACTATGCTTCAGTGATGAATTGACACAGAAGTGAATGGTACTGATTGCTCACTGTGTTCATTCAGATAAGGAAGGGGCCAGCAAATTGCATCTCTGTGTGCCCGCAGCAGCTGTCGGCGGAAGAGGAGGGAATCTGGAAACACACCTCACAAATGCGCTTCTGGAAGAATGGTCAAACATTCCCATAGACACTCCTAAACCTTGTGGACAGCCTTCCCAGAAGAGTTGAAATTGTTATAGCTGCAAAGGGTGGGCCAACTCAACATTGAACCCTACGGACTAAGACTGGGGTGCCATTAAACTTGATGTGCGTGTAAAGGCAGCTGTCCCAATACTTTTGACAATATAATGTATATATAATTTAGTTCCGGTAATGCACAAAGAAATAATAATAAAAAAAAAAACAATCCTATATCCCTATTCTATCCTTATGAGGAAAGTGTGAATCAATATCTCAGCTACTTAATACTTTGGTCTTTTGTCCAACCTCAACAAAACGGCAGAGAAGAAGCTCAATAAACATGCAGAAGGGAGCTTAATACATTGCAGACGATATCGTCCTGCACCCCAATTTATCCTTAAGGCTTCAGAATTGGATTTTGGTGAACCTTGTAAAGCGCAGACACGGAAAGAAGTAAAATCAATGCGCCGAGCAGCTGGATGTTTAGACTGAAAAGTCAGAGCGAGCGGCCATTGTGTGAAGGGTCACTTATTACTTCCAGTATAGAATGGAAAAGACAAGAGGTGCTGCTGTATTACTCTCTAATGATAGCTGTGTGTAGTAAAGCATGGACCTGGTCTGCCTGTTTCAAGCATTATTTTTTAAACCTTTCCGAATGTTATTTTCTTTTTCAAAATAGAAGTAAGTGTTGATGCTCCAGCAAGAAAAGAAAGAAACTATATTTTGAAGCATTAGAAAAACTTCATAAGAGTGAGAGAGGAGGTTCCCTTTAAAAGGAGCCAGAGCCAATCAAGACCCTCATTAACATTCAGTGAGTGCCCATAAGGGATTCTCAAGGGTAAGGCTTACCTGATGTGCCTGCAGACAAGAACAGAACTTAGAGGAGAGAGAGGAGACAGGTAAAGGGGAAGTCACAGAGTCTGAACCCCCAAGTGCAGAAGTGGTGCAGAAACCATCAGAAGGATGCACCATTGAGGACCAATCTCCCCCACGGGTGGTTCCCTTTACAAGAAACCAGTGAGGGCACTCAAGAGACACTCAACGGCATGGCTTACCTGAGTTCATAAATGAAGCGCCAAAACATGTGCATGCAGGCAGCAGCAGAATGTAGGAGCCAGAGAAGAGAAGAAAGTAGAGGAGCCTCAAGAGACAGGCAGCAGAAGAGTGCACGATTGAGGACCAATCTCCCCCACGGGTGGTTCCCTTTACAAGAAACCAGTGAGGGCACTCAAGAGACACTCAACGGCGTGGCGTACCTGAGTTCATAAATGAAGCGCCAAAACATGTGCATGCAGGCAGCAGCAGAATGTAGGAGCCAGAGAAGAGAAGAATGTAGAGGAGCCTCAAGAGACAGGCATCAGAAGAGTGCACGAATGAGGACCAATCTCCCCCACGGGTGGTTCCCTTTACAAGAAACCAGTGAGGGCACTCAAGAGACACTCAACGGCGTGGCGTACCTGAGTTCATAAATGAAGCGCCAAAACATGTGCATGCAGGCAGCAGCAGAATGTAGGAACCAGAGAAGTGTAGAATGTAGAGGAGCCTGAAGAGACAGGCATCAGAAGAATGAACCATAGAGGACCAATCTCCCTCACAGGGGGTTCCCTTTAAAAGGAGAAAATCAAGGCCTTCATTAGCAATTGGTTAGGGTACTCAAGGGACTCTCAAGGGAAAGGCTTACCTGAGGTGCCTGCTGAGAGGAGTAAAATGTAGAGGAACCAGAGGAGATAGGTAAAGAGAAAGTCACAGAGTCTGAAACACCAAATGCAGAAGGAATGGAGGAACCATCAGAAAGTCTGCACCAGTGAGGAGCCAGTCAGTGCACATATTGACACTCAGTGAGGTTACTCAAGGGCATGGCTCACCTGAGTTAATAAATGAAGTGCTGGTGTATGTGCCTGCAGTCAGGAGCAAAATGTAAAATATGGGGGAGCTTGAGGAGACAGGCAGAGAGAAGAATCACAGAGTCTGAGACACTAAGTGATGAATCAATGGAAGAACCAACAGCATGCACCATAGAGGACCAATCTCCCCTACAGGAGTGTAAGGGGAGGTTCCATTTAAAAGGAGCCCAAGTCAACCAGGGCATTTAATGACACCCAGTAAGGGCACTCAAGGGAAACTCAAGGGCATAGCTCATCTGAGTGCATAAATTAAGTGCTGGTGCAGGTGCCTGCAGGCCGGAACAGAATGTAGAATGTGGAGACTCCAGAGGAAACAGACAGAGGGAAGGTTATAGAACAAGTGCAGAAGCAATAAAGGAACCATCAGAAAGGTGCTCTAAAGAGAACAAATTGTCCCCACAGGAGTTTAAGAGGGAGTTTCCTTTAAAAGTAGCCAGTCATGGCACAGGTTGACATTCAGTGAGGGCACTCAAGGGACACTCAAGAACATGGCTCACTCACATGTATTAAGGCGCAGAATGTAGAATGTGGAGGATCCAAAACAAAAACAGGAAAAGAGGTCAGAGTCTGAAGCACCAAGTGCAGAAGCAGTGGAGGAACCATAAGAAGGATGCACCATAGAAGACCAATCTCCCCCACATTAGTGCGAGGTGAGGTTCCCTTTAAAAGGAGCTCAAGCCAAACAAGACACTCACTGACAATTAGCGAGGGCACTCAGGGGACCCATAAGGGTATGGTTCACCTAAGTAACAAACAACAATATTACATCTTCTACTTTCAAATGTGGCAGCAATGCTGTGGGAAGATTAACTCCAGCCATCACAAGTACATGGGGCCTTGTTGCCCTCCTCAGACTTGGGTCTCCTTAAGCAAGACATGTAAAAGAAAAAAAAGGGTGCAACGGCGACAAACAACGTACATTTTACTAGGCAAAAGTAAAACCCCAAAAAAGTAAAACGAACAACAAACCCCATGAAAGTTAATGGGACCCGAACATCGAAAGTGCCCATTTTGAAGTCTTATATGCAAGTAATTGGGCATACAATGGTTATAGGGGTCCGGGTCCTGCCCTAGGGAACATGTATCAATGAAAAATAGTTTGAGCAGTGATTTTAATAATGCTTAAGGTGACAAAAAAATTAAAAATTCCTTTAAATAAAGTGCCTGGGGGGGGGTCCCCTTAGTCTGCCTGTAAAAGGGCGCATCTCTGTGATGTGTAGAACATAGCCAGAGCAAAATGACATTTCCATAGGAAAATGTGTCATCTAAGATCGCGGCTGTAATGTATATTGCCGGCTCCCAGCAATATACAAAAAAATCACTGAAAAAAAATGTGTAGCCCCCCTCCCCCCCAGTCGCTACCAGGCCCTTCAGGTCTGGTTTGGATATTAAGGGGAAACCCGTGCCAGTATTTTTTCAAAAAATTGATGTGGGGTCCACCCTAAAATCCAAACTAGACCCCTATCCATGCATGAAACCTGGCCGGCCTCCTGAACTGTACCAGGCTACATGCCCTCAACATGGGGAGTATGTGTGCTTTGGGGCAGGGGGGGCTTTGCGCCCCCCCACCCCAAAGCACCTTGTCCCCATGATGATAGGGACAAGAGCCTCTTCCCCACAACCCTGGGCTGTGGTTGTGGGGGTGTGCGGGGCTTATCGGAATCTGGGAGCCTCCTTTAATAAGGGGCCCCCAGATCTCAACCCCCCCATGTGAATTAGTATCGAGTACGTCGTACCTCTACTAATTCACCAAAAAGTGTAAAAAAAAAAAAAAACCACAGGAGACAATTAGGGACAAGTCCTTTATTATAAAAGAAAAAAATAAATAAATAAGTGTCCCCCGTTGTAATCCATCGTCAATCACGGTGAGCGACGGACCCAAAAAAAAAAAACACAACAGCTCCTCCTCTGTGGGAGGGCTCCCACTGTCTAAGCTCTGTTTGTTCTGACAGTTTATTTATAGTGAAGGGCGGGGCCACCCAGTGGAGTAAGAACGTGACCCGCCCCCTCTGACATCACATGATGTCAGAAGGATCGGAGTCACCCGCTTACGTTGCCGGATGGCCTTGCCCTGCCATATAAACAAACTGTCATAACAAGCAGCGGGCAGCTGGCGGGAGCCCTCCCAATGGGAAGTAGCTGTGCGCGCTGTCTGCACACCATGCATTATGGGGCACTCCGCGCAGGCGAAGTCGCCCCATAATGTTGTAGGTCGTTTGGGGGGGGCGAACAAACAGCCAAATGGCCCGAACAGGCGAACAACAGAGGTTCGGCCCGAACTTATGCTGGGGCCGAACCGTTCGCCCCTCCTTACTCCTCCGCACTTAAAGGCATTCAAAGCACCAATATCTGAGTTTTTGGATGCTTTAAATTTTTAAAACTGGCACCAATGGTTTCCAAGTAACCCGTAAGTGGTATCATGCCATTGCTTCAAGTTTACTGTTACAAACAGCAGAGCAAAGCCAATCCTTGCGGACGCACACCAGCTGGTCGCTCGGATCTACCAGTGGGATGGGAGAGCCGCAGAAGGCGGTGGGGGGAGTCCCCTCCAGCTGCATGTAATAGCAATCAATTAGTAAGCGGCTATTAAAAGAGACCCAACCACTGGCTCTAAAAAAACTATAGCTGCAGGCATCATACTGATTCAGACTCCGTTCCCCTGAAAAATATCGCCTCAGGTAAACACCTTGTTTGCCTTGCGGTAGACACACCCCTACACTCCGGTGAGGCTCTAGCTCCAATGCTTCCAATGCCTCTGTTAAGGTGGAGAGGAAGGATATGGGAGCCTATGAGTGACATCACGGCTTCCAGAATTCCAAGCCATTGCTGAGCACTCCCTAATTTCCCCTGCAACCGCCTCTCCCTGACACATTTTGGACAGGTTAAGCAGCATAGGTAGCAGGAGTATGGATGGGACATTTTTAAACATAGCTAGTGGTAGGCAGGGATTGCACTTTACAGCCTTTTTGAGTTACTGTGCATGTACAATAAGAAGAAGAAGGTTGATGCTGTGACTCCTAGACTTGGCCCAGGAAAGAGAGCCAAGATGTGGGACCTTCCAGGGCAATCTGGGGCAGTGGGCATATATGCAGCAGGCATTATTTGTTTCAAAGCCAACATATTCATTAGTAGGTTTTTCTGGATTATAGAAGAAATCTCCATGCTGATAACTGCTCCTGGTTGGAATCACTGGGCTTCCAACACTAACAGGCAAGCCGGCTAATTGCCTAACCTCTGTTCTGTCCATATTTTTAAACGTGATCACCACGGTAGAATGTTGATGTGAATGAAAATGAAAAAAGCATGGATCTTGATGGGGTTTGAAAAGTGGTAAACAAGCAGTAATATAACATAATGGAATATTTTTGGTACTTTTCAGTAGACCTGATTTATCCAATTGTCTAAAGGAAAAAAAAAATGTCTAGCAGATTGGTGACGGCACGCACATAGACCACTACCGAGATGTACTAATGATGTGTACATATTCATGCGGTCCTGCAGGCACTCTGCTCCAGAAATAGATTTGCCTGCAGCTATGTTGTGATAAACCCCAGTCATTTTACATATTCACCTGTTATTAAAGCTGAACCCCAACCTTTGGGAAAGTTGAGACAAAACTTTTTCTGTCGTATACTGCATAAAAGCAGGTCCTTTCATCTCTAAAATTTTAATGATTCTGTCTGTTTCTAAAGTTGGGAAGGACGCAAATTAGGTGAGTTCTTTAGCCGCATGCAGATTTGATTTTTATGCTTTCTATGCCATCAATGCTGGAGGGTGTAAAGTGATTTGAAAACAATTTCTTAATTAGGCTTCAAAATAAAGCAAAACTTTTTTTTTTTAATTAGTGATGGTAAAGACACGTTTAGAGGCCTAGCCAGTAGGTGTCTCTTGGCTTCTTTTCATATGTTTGTCAGCTTAGTCTTACCTGCTCTACTAAAAACTCCTTTTGTTCACAAAGCTCAATAGCTCAAGATGGAATTTAGCCTTCATGGCCAAGTGAATTTGAGTGCAGCAGCCTTGGTTCGAATTTTCAGTTTTCAACCCTTTTTGGAGTGTCTGTGCTTCCCTTTCCTTCCCCATGAGCTATTGATTCTTTTCACCAAACCCTACATTACTACAGGATACAGCGGTGACATGAGGAGGTAGGGGATAGTGGCATGTGGCAGGGGATACAGGCTTCTGAAACTCCCAGAAGTCTCAGATGCTGAAACGTCTAACAGAGGCTGTAGTGCTTGAGCAGAGGGGTGGCAGGAGACACAGGCTACCAGAGAGGTAAGAATAAAGGACAAACCACTCTCTAAAACTCAGTCTTTCCAAAACTGAGCTCAGTATATTAAATCCCCCATGTTCCTCCCCTGATTGCTCTATCAAGATCAATACCCCATTTATCAGTATTTAGCTTCATTGCAAGGTTCTAAGAGTAGTCCTGGACTCTGACCTCTGCTTTCAGCCCCACATCCAATAACTGTCCAAAGCTTGCCACCTTCATCTCCATAACGTATCCAAAATATGCCTCTTCTTAACCAATGACATCATCAAGATACATATTCTCTCCCTGGTTATCTCTTGCTTCAGCCATTGCAACTCCCTTCTCATTGGCCTAATTTACACAAACTATATAATGATTGCTGCTGCCAGACAGTTAACTAACTGTTAAGTATCCACTGCCTCTTCCTGTCAATCCCACCACTGGCTTCCCTTCATCTCTGCACTGAGCTATGTCACTAACCACTCGGTCAGTGAGCACCCCTCCTTTGCCAATCCCTCCATTGGCTTCCCTTCATCTCTGCTCTGAACGACTCCACCAATCACTCAGTCAGTGACTACCCCTCCTTTGCAAAACCCTCCACTAGCTTCTCTTCCCCTCTGCTCTGAGCTATGTCACCAACCACTTGGTCAGTCAGCACCCGTCCCTGCCAATCCCTCCACTGGTTCCCCTTCACCTCTGCTCTGAGCTAGGTCACCAACCACTTGATCAGTCAGCCTCCGTCCCTGCCAATCCCTCCACTGGCTTCCCTACACCTCAACTCTGACTACGGTACCAACCACTCAGTCAGTGACTACACCTCTCTTGCCAATCCCTCCACTGGCTTCCCTTCACCTCTGCTCTGAGCTATGTCACCAACCACTCAGTCAGTGAGCCCCTATCCCTGCCAATCCCTCCACTGGCTTCCTTTCCCCTCTGCTCTGAACCATGCTACCAACCACTAAGTCAGTGACCACCCCTCCTTTGCCAATCTCTCCACTGGCTTCCCTTCACCTCTGCTCTGAATTGCACCACCAACCACTTAGTGACTGCCCTTCTCACCCAATCCCTCCTCTGGCTTCCTTTCACCTCTGCTCTGAGCTACATAACCAACTACTCAGTGACCGCCCCACCCCCCCAATCCCGCCAATGGATTCTTTTCATCTCTGCTCTGAGCTATGTCACCAACCACTCAGTCAGTGACCACCCGTCCCTGCCAATCCCTCCAATGGATTCCCTTCTCCTCTGCTCTGAGCTACATCACCAACACTCAATGAATGCCCCTCCCTACCAATGCCTTCAATGGCTTCCCTTCACCTCTGCTCTGAGCTATGTCACCAACACTCAATGAACGCCCCTCCCTACCAATCCCTCCACTGGCTCTCACCCAATGAGTCAACCTCAAAATAATATCCTTTCAAATATATTTATTAAAGTTTTTTGTTCATACAGTTAAAAAAAGAAGAAAAGATAGAGATATCCATGACGTTAATATTCCTGTTACACCTAACATATACCAAATATATTTATATTCCATTTTTCACTCTTTTTTCCCTTTGCTCTTCCTTTTTTTTACCAGCCTTACACCATTCTAAACCCACAAAGGGGAACAGGGAGGAGCGGGGAGGAGAGAAAAAAGAAAAAAAAGGGGAAAGGGGAAAGCCCCTAGATAACCAGGGGCTTTAACATTTAGATGGAGGGGGGAATAGTAGGGATGGAGGAAATAGGACACGAAGAGGAGGGTAAAAAAAAGTGGAGGGGGAGGGGAATGTGAAAAAGAGTGTGTGTACCTCTCCTGATACAAATTTGGTGCTCAATTCTTTATCTATCACATCAACCTACCCAATTTAATATTTATTTCAACACTTCAACCAATCCCCAACAACATTTGGGGCCCATACCATTTGTGCATAACCATATAGTGAGAGAAAAAAGAGAGAGAAAAAAAGGGGGGGGGGGGACAATTATTAAGTGAGTTGTGTTTTTATGAGGAGATTAACCTCCATCCTAATATACTACATTCTTTACCCTACTGAATATCTCCCTTTTACTATGTGCTACACCCCAGTGTTCAGTTTCCTGATAAATTAAAAACCTCCATACTGACCATATTACAATATTGCATTATATTTACCACTGAATTTACATTGTATTCCCTGCCATTATTCCACCTCCTCCCATGATTCCCAGGATGATAATCCATCTAAAAAGCTTCTTAATTTCCTCCCCATCCCCTCAATATAATGGGGAGATAGGGAGTCACCGCGAAGGAGTAAAAAAAATAAAAAATAAATAAAAAATACCATCAACATTCATACTCATCTTCTCTTCCAATGGTCATCTTCAGGGCATTTCCAGAGCCTCTCCCATCCTCTAAAACCCCCAACTTAATCAGATCATCAAATACGCTATCTACCTTTATGTAATCCATGAAAATACATCTTTTCAGGGAAGCCTATCCTGCCTTAATCTTACAACTGAACGTTTATTTTCTCTACCAACTCACCTTCCCATCTAGACAGGTGAGGTGCAGTTTAGGCTCCCTGCTAGAGTGGTGCTATTAACTGGCTGACATGCAGAGAGGGCAAAAGGGGGACCGGGTTCCTTCAAGGCCTCCATAGGTCTCATCAAGGAAGCAGCTGTCTGATTGGATGTCAATGCCCTGACTGACCTGGTGCCATTTTTTATATGGGCAGTGCTTATAAAAAGCACTGTCCCCTTCATGTTTGCACGCATTCCAAATGTGAATTGTACAGGGACAGATTCCCCCTGGCCAGGGACGGTTGGATAGCATAGGATCATATTCCTGAGAGGAAGGGACAAAGTAGGCACTGTCACTGTGTACCAAACAGTAGCCGTCCTGCCTAGGTCCCAGGTGCCAGTCTGCCTTTCAGCCGCCTCCCCCACCGGATGCTGTCAGGTGTCTGCAGAGTTGTGTACCATTGCTCTCAGTCTGGTTCATTGTCCCAGTCCTGTGTGGTCGCATCTTCAGATTTTGCTGTTTTTCCTCAACATTATTACGCTAATATAGTTACATATTTAGTCAGGTTGAAAAAAGAAAAAAGCCCATCTAGTTCAACCTATAAAAGTGTAGCAGTTTCCTCAACCTCCAGAGGCCTGATGGTGACCTCCAGAGTCAGGGAGAGCTGACATTCCTCCTCAGGGTGCAGGTTACTAGGCATAGTGGGTGTAGTGCAAGATGGAATGATGGGCGCCAGTCACTTTTAAAAATGAACAAAGAGTTTTATTTCTCTAAACAGGAACAGGGGAGAGAGGGTTAAGGCACAGGACACCCTTAGGCAGATGCAATAGCAAATTGGCAGATTGAAAAAAGACACAAGTCCATCTAGTTCAACCAATAAAAACGACAGTATATATATATATATATATATATATATATATATATATATTTTTTTTTTATAATATACTGTATATTATATATATATATATATATATATATTCATATATACTGTATATAACCATACAATCCCATATACACAATCACAATCCTTCACCCACAGTTGATCCAGAGGAAGGCAAAAATCCCCGCCAAAGCATGATCCAATTCGCTATAGCGGGGAAAAAATTCCTTCCTGATCCCTCGAGACCTGGGTATACACACTCCCTGCAACAGAAAGTTGTTTCTGTCATTTAACTTAATGCAGATGTTTCCCCTAGTGATTCAGTTTGCTGATCTGTGACTCTAATAA
>BLSH010438153.1:611924-659091 GCA_018402905.1 Glandirana rugosa
TCGTTCTCACCCTGCTGCTGCTCGCCTGTCTGCGCTGCAGCGGAACTCATATGCGACGTGCCCACAAGGTGGAACTCCACCTTGCACATGCTGGAGAGACTGTGCGAACAGCAGCAGGCAATAGTGGAGTTTCAGCTGCAGCATGCACGGGTCAGTTGCTCTGCGGAACAGCACCACTTCACAACCAACGAGTGGGCCTCCATGCAAGACCTGTGTAGCGCATTGCGGTGTTTTGAGTACTCCACCAACATGGCCAGTGCCGATGATGCTGTTCTCAGCGTTACTATTCCACTTCTATGTCTCCTTGAAAAAACACTTCGGGCCATGATGGGAGAGGATGTGGCACAGGAGGATGAGGAGGAGGAGGAGGAAGAGGGGTCATTTCCACGGTTATCAGGGCAGTCATTCGCAAGTGGCTTCCTGCACCAGCATAGGCCAGGTCAAAAATATTCAAGCCAGGGCACAGTTCTGGAGGACGAGGAAGATCATGAGGAGGAGGAGGAACCGCAGCAGGGTGGCACCCAACACAGCTCGTGGGCATCACTGGAGCATGGCTGGGGGATACGGGGGACACAGATGATATACCAGAGGACAGCTTGTCTTTGCCTCTGGGCAGCCTGGCACACATGGCCGACTACATGCTGCAGTGCCTGCGCAACGACAGACGAGTTGCCCACATTGTAACTTCTTCTGATTACTGGGTGGCCACCCTGCTGGATCCCCGTTACAAGGACAACGTGCCGTCCTTAATTCCCTCACTGGAGCATGAGAGGAAGATGCGCGACTACAAGTGCAAACTGGTAGACGCACTGCTGAGGGCATGCCCAAATCAGTGGAAGCACACAGCGAAGGCAGGGGAGGAGGAGGAAGAGGCCGCCAACGCAGCTGTGGCGCCACCAGCACCTAAGAAGGCAGGGTTAGCATGGCTGAAATGTGGCAAAGCTTTGTCAGCAGCCCGCCACAACAAACAGCACCACCAGCCGATAGACAACGTCTTAGCAGGAGGCAGCATTTCAGCAACATGGTGCAAGAGTATGTGGGCACACGCCTTCACGTACTGACTGATGGGTCTGCCCCATTCAACTTTGGGCCTCCAAATTGGCCACATGGCCTGAGCTTGCCGTTTATGCCTTGGAGGTGCTGGCCTGCCCTGCAGCCAGTGTATTGTCTGAACGTGTGTTTAGCATGGCAGGGGGCGTTATCACAGACAGGTGCAGCCGCCTGTGCACAGCCAACGTGGACAAGCTAACGTTTATTAAAATGAACCAGGCATGGATCCCACAAGACTTGTCTGTACCTTGTGCAGAATAAACATTTAGACCGGACTCACACAGCCATTCGTATACTTGTTTTTTTGAATAGGCCTCAATATTTTGGGGGCTACCCCAATTATAAACAAAAAAAAGAAAACAGTGTTGGCTACCTCCTCCTCGACCACCGCCACTTCCACCTACACTGCCACGGTCATGGCCTAGTCAACCTTTAGGCTCCTACTCCACATCCACCCCCCCCTTCCCATTTTTTTTTTATTTGATTCTAATTTATTTTCCCTATCCCCATTTTTTTTGTAGGGCACTTGCCCTACTCTTACCCCCATTTAACTTCCTTTTGCAGCCCTCTAGCACTTGCCAGGACTTTGTTACAGCCATTTTTGTGCCTAAAAGTTCATGTCCCCATTGACTTCAATGGGGTTCGGGGTCCGGGATAAAGTTCGGGTAACGTTCGGTGCTGAACCCGGACTTTTTCCCGAAGTACGGCCGAACCCACCGAACCCGAACATCGGCGGGTTCGATCAACTCTACTTATGAGCACAACTGCATATCATACAATCCCATATACACAATCCCTTTCCCACAGTTAATCCAGTGGAAGGTAAAAAAAACCCCAAACAAAGCATGATCCAATTTGCTCCAGTAGGGAAAAATAATCTTCCTGATCCCCCGAGAGGCAATAGGATATTCCCTGGATCAACTTTACCTATGAAAGTTTATATACAGTTATTCAGTCCTTTTTTAAAGCAATCTACTGAGCTGGACCACTCTTGAGGTAATCTATTCCACGTTTTCACAGCTCATACGAAAGAAACCTTTCCATATTTGGAGATTAAATATTTTTTTCCTCCAGACGAAAAGAGTGCCCCCTTTTCCTCTGTGATGACCTTAAGGTGAATAACTCAAAACCAAGTTCATTCTATGGACCACTTATGTACAGTATGTATACATGTTGATCATATCCCCCCTTAATCTCCTCTTCTCAAGAGAGAATAAATTCAGATCCTCTAATCTTTCCTCATAGCTGAGCTCCTCCATGCCTCTTATTAGTTTGGTTGCCCTTCTCTGCACTTTCTCCAGTTCCCCCGATATACTTTTTGTAAACTGGCACCTAAAACTGAACTTCATATTCCAGATAAGGCCTTACTAATGATTTGTACAGGGGGGCAAAATTATCTCTCTCTCTCTCTCTCTCTCGAGTCCATACCTCTCTTAATACACAAATGAATTCTGCTCACTTTTGAAACTGCAGCATGGCATTGCATGATGATATTAAGCTTCTGATCTACCACAACCCCCAGATCCTTCTCCACTATGGATTCCCCCAGTTGTACTCCCCTTAGTATGATGCATGCATATTCTTAGCCCCCAAGTGCATAACTTTACATTTATCAACATTAAAACCTCATTTGCCACACAGTCACCCAATTAGACAGTGCATTGAGGTCTTCTTGTAAGTTGGAGACATCCTGCAAGGAAGTTATTCCACTGCATAGCTTGGTGTCATCTGCAAAGACTGAAATCTAAAACCCTATATCCTTTATAAATGTATTAAAAAGTAAGGGTCCCAACATTGAACTCTGGGGTACACAACTGATAACCTTAGACCATTCAGAGTAAGAATCATTAACCACTACTCTCTGAATTTGGTCTTTTAGCCAGTTTTCTATCCACTTACAAATGGATTTTTCCAGCATTACACATTAGCCGTGTGTGGGGAACGGTGTCAAGTGCTTTTGAAAAATCCAAGTATACCATGTCCACAGCCAACCTTCTATCCAAGTATACCACGTCCACAGCCAACCTTCTGTCCAAGTATACCATGTCCACAGGCAACCCTCTGTCCAAATATACCACTTCCACAGCCACCCCTCTGTCCAAGTATACCACATACACAGCCAACCTGTCATGAACCTGCAATAACATTTCATGTCCTGTCTGTTTGTTTACCTTTCTGCCTGTGTCCAGTTAGAGTCTGTGCCTCACTCACCTGTGTGCTTTTGTAAGCCTTCCTCAGCTGGGCTCACCCCCAGGCCTTAATTAGGAAAATTATTTAACACCTGGCAGTGCAAGCCTGCGATGCCGATCAATATTGTGTGTTTGGCTTGGTGTGTGTGCTCTTCGTTTGTTCCCGTGTACCGATCTTGGCTTTCTTGACCTTCCTTGTCTGCTAGTGATCCCGATCTCAGCTTGTTCCTTACCTTCCCTGTTCTGCCTGTGACCCCGACTCTTAGCTTTCCCACTGACCCTCTCTTGCTATCCTGCACTGCTGCTTTCTCTCCATTCACCTGTAGCCAGCCGTGAGCTGGAGGACCCTGGGGGCCGTAACCTGGATCCAGTTGCAGCCAAGTCCATCTTCACCACTAGAGGCTCTGGTGAACACCTGCTTTCTCTTAGACTCTGTGCCCTGGGGAAACCTATGCTCTAGCTCCCTGTGCAATCTGTGTCAGAGTTCCAGCAGTCCCGCTTCCCTGCACCATCCTGAGCTCTATTCGCAGCAGTCAGCTAAGGGTTCACAACCTTAGTGGTGTGCCCCGAACCCAGCAGTGCACACCTGTCCCCTCTGTCCAAGGTTTTACTTACTTCTTCATAAAAAGAAATCAGATTTGTCTGGCAACTTCTGTCTTTCATGAATCCATGCTGTCTGTTGCTTTAAATTTTTTTTTTTCCAGCATGAACTCATCTATGTGGTCTTTTATTAAACTCTCCAATATCTTCCCACCTAAAGAAGTTAAACTAACAGGTCTATAGTTACTTGGTAAAGACTTTGGTCCCTTTTTAAATATGGGCACCACATTGGCCTTATGCCAATCCAGTGGTTCCATTCCAGTCATTAAAGAGTCCCTAAAAATTAGATACAATGGCTTTGAAATGACAGAGCTCAGTTCCTTTAGGATCCTATACTATACTATATAAGATAATATACTTTGCTGCATCAACCAGCCTCTGTGTGAGTTATCTTGTTCTGAGAGCAGAGAGTTTGGGCCACACATACATTCACAGTTATTAACCTTTGCATCACCCTTTTGGATCGTAAGCACTCACAAGCATTGTATTGTATGCACACTGTCTCCCATTACTTGGTAATATGCTGCAAAAAACGGTTGGCGCCATGTAAATCTTTTATAATTATAATAGCCCTTCTATTGCAGGGTACTGCCTTTAAAATTTTGAAGGTGACTGAGTGCCAATTTAGGGGAAACACATACAAAAAATTAAATGTTTATATTGTTCTCTATTGCTGTAATGAATACAGCAATGGAATCTTGTTATTGATTTTGGTATTCCTCTTAAGTAATGGGCTCTACACATGCTGGAATGAAAAAGGAAACAGTTTTAGTATGCTGTTGCAGGGTCAAAGTGCTAAAGAAAATCTTATTTAAAAAATAGTAAATAACATCTACAAGGCCACTAAATTCATCTATACAGCACAACGTGTGCTGGGAATGATGAATACTTAAGAGGGAATTGTGCTATAAATCACCTGTTACTGCTCATGGTGTGAATAAGATCCATAGATATGAACTCAGAGCCTGTTTAAATAAACATGATTATAGCTTTTAACTTCTCGCAAGTCCCATGTCAATCATGAAGAATGGCCTACATATTCATCCTGGTAGGTAAAATACAAGACTACAGAGTGGAGAATTGTGGATCCTATACAGCCCTCAATGGGCAAAGCGACATATTTGTTTTAAAGTGGAAGTAAACTTTTAAAAAGCTTTGACATGCACATAGGAGTCAAGATGGTTGAAGACTCTGAACCTGGTAAAGATGAAAGCACTGATGACAAGCAAGGGGAACTATGGCTGCTGCATCACTGGAGAAGGCCAACCACAAAGTAAGCCTGCCATAATGTGCAAAAATGCTCAGCACCCTTTTGGAAGTGTCAGTCTTTGTCTTCTACCACAAGCTGTTGATTCCATTTTTCAACCCCCTATATCACTATAGAACACAATAGGGATGTAGGGGTCGGAAGATGGAGGCCTGGCCAATCAGGATAGCTGAAGACTCCGAACATGGAAGAAGATCAGGTAAAGATGGAAGCATGGGGAGGTGTTGCATAACTGGAGATGGGCATCCACAAGGCAAGTGTTCCATATTGTGCAAATACGTTTAGTGCCCTTTTGGTAGTGTTGGATGTCTGTTTCCCCCAACACAAGCTGGTGATTCCTTTCTCCAATTCCTCCATCACTACAGGACACAGCAGTGACATAGGAGTCAGAAGATGACGGCCTGGCCAGTCAACACTGCTGAAGATTTTGAACCTGGAAGAATACACTTGTAACATGAGGAATAATAGTGGTCACATTACTGGAGAAGGCCATCCACAAGGTAAGTGTGCCAAAATGTGCAAATATGCTCAGCAGACTTTCGGGAGTGTTGGATGTCAGCGTCACCCCCGCTGGCTAATGATTCCTTTCTATGACCCCTACATCAATACAGGGAACAGAAATTATGTAATGGCTGGCTGAAGGCTCGGACCCCAGATGAAGACCTGGTGAGAATGGAAGCACTGGTTACAAATGGGACTGGGGGTGTTGCACCACTTGAGAAGGCCATCCACAAGGTAATCATGCCATAATGTGCAAACATGCTCAACACTTTTCTGGAGTACCGGATATCTGTATCCACCACCTCAAACTGTTGATTCCTTTCTCTAAATGAGATACTTGAGGGTCTGCTATTCTGAACCCATGTAAAACTAATTTTTAATGGACTAAAAATTAGTGTTGAGCGAACCTGGACTGTAACGTTCGGGTCCGTACCGAACTTTGGAGTGTCCGGGACCCGGGTTCGGGTTCTGGTAGTTGATCACGCAGGTTGAATAGCTGCAGGGCAGCCAATCAACAAGAGTTTCACTGGTTTGCCCTTAGAAGCCATCACAGCCATGCCTACTAATGGCATGGCTGTGATTGGCCAGTGCATCATGTGACCCAGCCTCTATATGAGGCTGGAGTCACAGTGCTGCATGTCACATGCTCTTGGGTTAGTGTAGGGAGAGGAAGCTGCCGGCGTTTTTGTGAGGGACAGATTGCAGATATAATAACATCTGATCCTGCATCCTGAGATTACTACTGCTGTTGCTCTGAGGGACAGATTGCAGAAATTTGAGATTTCACATACTGCTGCTTTGAGTGACAGATTGCAGATCAAACCCTTCATAACACAACGATCGTTACGATCGTGCACAACGATCAGATTGTGGGATCGTGCACAACGATCAGATTGTGGGAGTAATTTCAGATTTCAGATACTGCTGCTTTGAGCGATCTGACTGCACTAGATAGAGGCTTCTGCTTAGAGGGACAGATTATTGTTCAAAAATCATCTCCTAGTTCTAAAGGGAGAGGTTCTAGCTGCAGCTGTAAGTGACACATTATTGTTCAAAAATCATCTCCTAGTTTATTTGATTTTAATTTATTTTCCCTATCCCCATTTTTTTGTAGGGCACTTACCCTACTCTTACCCCCATTTTACTTCCTTTTGCAGCCCTCTAGCACTTGCCAGGACTTTGTTACAGCCATTTTTGTGCCTAAAAGTTCGGGTCCCCATTGACTTCAATGGGGTTTGGCGGTCCGGGATAACGTTCGGGCAACGTTCGGTGCCGAACCCAGACTTTTTCCCAAAGTTCGTTCGGACCCTCCGAACACGAACGTCCAGGTGTTCGCTCAACTCTACTAAAAATGGAACATTTTTAATTTCCTGTCCAAGTGAATTGTATCTTTTGAAAGAAATGTAGCGCCCCCACTGGTTTGTGTGCCGTGTTCTTTCCCCAGTAGGTGCTCTAGCAGCCAGGCACACAGTCTCAGTCACTCCTCCGGCTCAATGGTTAGTCTAGGGCAGGGGTAGGCAACCTGGGGCCCTCCAGCTGTTGCAGAACTACAAGTCCCATCATGCATCTGGGAGTAATTGTAACTGCCAGCCTTGCAATGCCTCATGGAAAATGTAGTTCCACAACATCTGGAGGGCTACTGGTTGCCTACCCCTGGTCTAGGGGTATTCGTTTGGTGCCTTATTGGAAAAAAACTTGAACTCGGATGGGTGCTGGGTCCAGCAATGTTAATTAGAAATTTTAGGATACCTTCCTCTTAGAGATACGGAGCACAGTCATTGAAGCAGCAATTGATAGGCTGAGCTACATAGGGACACAATGAACAATGTTCAATTTAAATACAGGCTAACTCTGATGCAAGAGGGGCAGCGGCAGCACACAGTCACTGGGATCTCACACACATTGGTTTGTACTCATTAATGTTCTTGGATAGTTGGATGTCTCCTTCCAATATCTTCCAGACACCTCTTCTGTAACTTCTCCAGACCAGATCCCCAAAAAGAAAGAAGTCCCTCGGTCAGCTCCTGCAAAATTCAAAAGAATATGTCCCCCAGCTAACATAGCTGGGACCTCAATGAGCAGCAGAAAAGCACAGCTGGACTGGCCAGAAGCACAGTAGCCCTGCAGGCTGAGATCTCCTCTTCCTGGACAAGACTCTTCTGTTCCACACCCATTACTATTTATGCACACTCCCAGCCATCATCTGGGCACCCTCCCCCAGGCATTAGCTGGAACTGCATAAATACTCAGCTGCTGATTTGACTCTCCCAACCCACTACTTTCTAGAATACTCCAGAAGGCAGAGGGAGGCAATTAATCCTGCAATCATTGAGTCACAGAATAACCCAAAAAATAAACACAGGTAGCTTAATTAATTATAATGGAGCTAATAATTAAATTTACCTTACTCAAGGAGAGTGCTACAGAGACATGTAAATAACCCCCCTCCTCCCCTTCACGAAATTGGCCCTGTTTAACCACTTGACCTCTGGAAGATTTACCCCAGCTATGAAGGTCATGAGACCAGGCCATTTTTTGCTATACAGCACTGCGTTAATTTAAATGACAATTGAGTAGTCATGCAACGCTGTACATAAATTGATTGATGTAGTTTTTTCCCCACAAATATAGCTTTCTTTTGATGGTATTTGTTCATCACTGCATTTTGTATTTTTTATTATTTAAACAAAAAAAAGACCGACAATTTAGCAAAAAAAAAAAAAAAAACACAATATTTACTTTATGCTAAGAAAAGTCTAATAAAAAAGAAATCAAAAATATCAAATTTCTTTATAAATTAGGCCAATCTGTATTCTGCTACATGTTTTTGCTAAAAAAAAAAAAAAAAATTCCCAGTAAGCGGATATTGAGTGGTTTGCTGCAAAAGTCAAAGACCCTTCAAACTATGGTATACTGTATACATTGGAATTTTATTTTATTTGTTTTATACTAGTAAAGGCAGCGATTAGTGACTTACAGCAAGACTGTGATGTTGGGGTGGACAATCTAACACTACCTGACACTTTGTGGGAACCAGTGACACTAATACAGTGATCGGTGCTAAAAAAAATATGCACTGTCACTGTACTAATGTCACTGGCAGGGAAGGGGTCAAGCATCAGTGGCGATCAAAGGGTTAAATGTGTACCTAGCCAGTGTTTATGTGTACACAGTGTGGTGTTTTTACTAAGGGATGCGCTTTGCAAGAAAACAGAATCCAGCACATAACTGCTAACAGGACGGAGCTCTGTAATGTTTACATATGCAGAGCTCCATTCTGTGTCTTTCCTCCCCGATCAGTGGGTGCCGGTGGTCATCCATTGGCTGGCACCCGCAGATCGGTTTCTGCTGTGACGCTGGTGGCGCCCCCCCCATGTGGCTGTGCAGAATCATGTATATGTGATTCTGCACAGAACGGCCACCCAGTAGCAGTATATCTGCTATAGGGCGGTCATGAACTGGTTAAATATACTATATATATATATATATGTATATATATATATATATATATATATATATATATATATATATTTATTATTATTATTATACAGGATTTATATAACACCAACAGTTAGCGCAGCACTTTATAACATGAGGGCAGACAGTACAGTTACATAGAACATATTTATATATATATACAGTATATATATATATAGCTATACATTTGTGTTATAAACATTCCCTGTTAGTATTTAGATATTAATACACAGAATCTGATAATGCGATCTGTCTTTTTGTGGGATGTTATTCTTATCTTGTCTAGGATGTCTCGGTGACCTTGTGCATGCTTGTTGTTCTGGGATTAACAAATACATTATTGAGCGGTTATATAGCTAAAAGCACAATTATGCCATCTACAGTCCTGCTTGCCTAATTTACATTTATTGTATGTGGAAAGCATTTCCTCTCTGAGTTAAAATGGAACTTGAGAAAAATATAAAATCTCCCTTTTGTCCTGTTATTTATTCAATAAAAAAAATCCTTGAAGAGTTCCCCCCGGTCTGCCTGAACATGGGCAGCATACATATACGTTATGGCAAGCTTATCTCATTATTCGCCCTCCTCCAGCAATCCAAGGTCACCATTCCCTGTCATGACCCCCTTTTCTTCGCCACCAGAGTCTTCTTTCTTCAGCCATTGGACAGCCACTGATGATGTCATTCTCTTTTTTCTTCAACCATTGGATGGCCACTGATGATGTCATTCTCTTTTTTCTGCAACCATTGGACGGACATTGATGATATCATTCTCTTTTTTCTTCAACCATTGGATGGCCACTGATGATGTAATTCTCTTTTTCCTTCAGCCATTGGGCGGCCATTGATGAGGTCATTCTCTTTTTTTCTTCAGCCATTGGACAGCCACTGATGACGTAACTCTCTTTTTTCTTCAGCCATTGGACGGCCACTGATGATATCATTCTCTTTTTTCTTCAGCCATTGGACGGCCACTGATGATGTCATTCTCTGTTTTCTTCAGGTATTGGACGGCCACTGATGATGTAATTCTCTTTTTTCTGCAACCATTGGACGGACACTGATGATATCATTCTCTTTTTTCTTCAACCATTGGACAGCCACTGATGATGTAAATTTTTTTTTTCTTCAGCCATTGATAATATCATTCCCTTTTTTCTTCAGCCATTGGACAGCCACTGATGACGTAACTCTCTTTTTTCTTCAGCCATTGGACGGCCACTGATGATGTCATTCTATTTTTTCTTCAGCCATTGTACGGCCACTGCTGATGCCATTCTCTTTTTTCTTCAACCATTGGATGGCCACTGGTGATGTAACTCTCTTTTTTTCCTCAGCCAAATTCAACGGCCACTGATGATGTCATTCTCTTTTTTCTTCAGTCATTCGACGGCCACTGATGATGTAACTCTCCTTTTTCTTCAGCCATTGGATGGCCACTGATGATGTAACTATTTTTTCATCAGCCATTGGATGGCCACTGATGATGTCATTCTCTTTTTTCTTCAGCCATTGGACAGCCACTGATGATGTCATTCTCTGTTTTCTTCAGGTATTGGACGGCCACTGATGATGTAACTCTCCTTTTTCTTCAGCCATTGGATGGCCACTGATGATGTAACTCTCTTTTTTTCCTCAGCCAAATTCAACGGCCACTGATGATGTCATTCTCTTTTTTCTTCAGCCATTCGATGGCCACTGATGATGTAACTCTCCTTTTTCTTCAGTCATTGGATGGCCACTGATGATGTAACTATTTTTTCTTCAGACATTGGATGGCCACTGATGATGTCATTCTCTTTTTTCTTCAGCCATTGGATGGTCAGTAATGATTTAACTCACACTAATGTTGTACTTGGCTGAAATTACAGAAGCAACTGCTATCATTTTTGTGGGTCGGCGGGCGGCGTGATTGACGATGGATTAACATTGACACTATTTTTTAATAAAGGAATTGTCAAAAACTTGTTAAAGGGGGCTTTCCAGATTCTGATAAGCCCCCTGCCCACAGACCCCCACAACCACTGGCCACAGTTGTGGGGATGAAGCCCTTGTCCCCATCAACATGGAGACAAGGTGCTTTGGAGTGGGGGAACAGAGCCCCCTTGCCCCAAAGCACCCACCCTCCCATGTTGAGGGCATTTGCCCTGGTATGGTTCAGGAGGGGGGGGGCACTGGCTCATCCTCCCTTTCCTGACCTGCCAGGCTGCATGCTCGGATAAGGGTCTGGTATGGATTTTGGGGACCCCATGCCATTTTTTTTTTAACTTTTGGTGTGGGGTTCCTTTCCAAATCCATACCAGTCTCAAAGGGCCTGGTATGGACTGGGGGGAGGACTCCACGCCATTTTTCTCTTTATTTTTTCAATAGCCGGATGCCGGCAAATGTAATCACAAGTCCTAAATGGGTTTTAAATGGGATTCCACGGGTTATTTTTTCTTTAGAAAAGTCATTTTTGTTGCAGCAAGTTTTATGGATGCTACAGATGTGCCACTTTACAAACACTTTAAGGGGACCCCACCCCAATTAAAACCACTGCTCCTGAAAAAAACAATTGTTTTTTAACCACTTCAATACTATGCACTTAGAACACTTTCCTACCAGACCAATTTTCAGCTTTCAGTGCTGTTGCGTCTTGAATGAGAATTGCGCGGTCGTGCGACGCTGTAACCAAACAAAGTTTTTATCATTTTGTTCCCGCAAATAGAGCTTTCTTTTGGTGGTATTTGATCACCTCTGTGGTTTTTATTTTTGCGCTATAAACAAAAAAGGACCAAAAATTTTGAAAAAAAATAAAATTCTCTATTTCTGTCGCAAAACTTTGTAAATAAGTAAATTTTCTCCATCACTGATGGGCACTGATGAGGCTACACTGACGGGCACTGATCTGGCAGTACTGATTGGCACTGATGAGGTGGCACTGATGAGGTGACACTGATGATGAGGCACTTATATGCAGCAATGATGAGCACTATTAGGCGGCACTGATAAGCAGCACTGATGGGCACTGATATGAAACACTGACGGGCAATGATATGCATCACTGACGGACACTGGTAAGTGGCACTGATGGGCACTCATAGACGGCACTGATTAGCACTCATAGGTGGCACTGGGCACTGATAGGTGGCACTGATAGGTGGGCACTAGTAGGTGGCACTGGTGGGCACTGATATATGGCACTGGTATGTGTCACTGGTATGCACTGATAGGGGCGCTGGTACACACTGATAGGGGCATTGGTGGGCACTGGTGGGCATATGTACAGAAAGGGGCCCATTCCCTGGTGGTCTATGGTGGCATCTGAAGGTGGCACTAAGTGCCATTCATATTGGGCACTATGCCCCTTACCTGGTGGTTTATGGTGGTCTCCCTGCTGGTCCAGATCGGCTCCCTGGTGGTCCCTGGTCGGCTCCCTGGTGGTCCTGGGTGGGGACACTGTTGGTGGTCCCTGGGCAGGCTCCCTGGTGGTCTAGTGTGGCGATCCGAGGGGGGCTGTGCTGATAAATCATCAGCACAAACCCTCCCTGTCAGGAGAGCAGCGATCGGCTCTCCACTACTCAAGTCTGCAGACCCGAGTACAGGAAAGCCGATAAATGGTCTACACTGTGACCAGCCGTGATTGGTCACGGCTGATCACATGGTAAAGTGCTTCGGATGGAAGCACTTTACCGAGATCGGTATTGCGGGGGTGTTAGACTGACCTCCCACACCACCGATCGCCTCGATGCGTGCCCCCCCCCCCGGGCGCGCGGCGGCTTGTTATCCTGAGGACGTCATATGATGTCCAGTCAGGATAACTGAACCACTTCCCGGACGTCATTTTGCATACGGCAGTCTGGAAGTGATTAAAAAATATTTGCTTTGATACATGTCCCCCAGGGAAGTACCTAGACCCCCATACCCCTTTTATGGCCAATTACTTGCATATAAGACTTCAAAATGGGCACTTCAATGGGGTTCGCCGTTTGAGTTAGAACATTTCCCCCTGTTCTGGAGTTCTGTTGTAAACCGAACAGGGGGGTGTTCGGCCCATGTCTAACCCATACCTTGAGACAATCCATAGATCATACTATGACACAACTTACAAACAAGATATCAGTTGAGAGGTACCCTCCCACTGACCAGTGGTAAATAACCATTGACAGCTGGAGTCCTCAAAACTAAGTTTTGTAATCCCAACAAGAAAAAAGAAAAACTCCCAAAATAAATCCATGGGGTCCCCAGAAAGTGGTAGTACTGTCACTGTAAAAAGGAATGTAATGTAAGCTGATGGTCAAAGGCATCTCACCACTCTGCAGTCCATCACAAAGATTCCTCTCTCTCCTGGGGTGTCAAAAAACAGAATCTTTGGATACAAAGGAAGGCTGACTTTTGTGGTCTCTGATGCTGATAGGAGCAGTCCTTAACACAACAGTGACCCCAGATGAAGTAGAAGACATCCTGGATACAGACACTCTCTCATAGCACACTCAGTCTTGCAGTCCTACAGCAACACACATCTAGACAACACAACATCAACAGGGTCTTACACAAGCAAGAAAACAGGGAGACATTCTCTCACAAACCACAATCCCCTACCTGCAGCTTTGTGGGCCTCTGCGCTCCAGGGCAAGATCCTCTGTGGTCTCTGTGAAGGTACTGCAGTTCAAACCCAAGAAGGCCTGTGGGACTTGGTTGCAGCTTTCCAGCACTATTTTCCTCCACTGCTCAGCAGTACTGTCCCCTGAGATGAGTAGTCCCATACAGTCTCTCCCACTTCCCAGGGCTGCCTCCAGGAGCCTACATTTCTAGAGTTCAGCGAACCCGAACTGTAAAGTTCGGGTCCGTACCAAACTTTTGGGTGTCCGTGTCCCGAACCCGAACATTTGAGAAAAACGCTCGGGTTCAGGTTCTGGGTTCTGGTATTTTATCACGCATGTTGAATAGCTGCAGGGCAGCCAGTCAACAAGCGTTTCACTGGTTTTCCCTAGAAGCCATCACAGCCATGCCTACTAATGGCATGGCTGTGATTGGCCAGTGCATCATGTGACCCAGCCTCTGTATGAGGCTGGAGTCACAGTGCTGCATGTCACATGCTCTCAGGTTAGTGTAGGGAGAGGATGCTGCCGGCGCTGTGAGGGACAGATTGTGAGGGACAGATTGCAGATTTAATAACTAGGTAAAGATTACTACTACTGCTTTGAGGGACAGATTGTAGATCTATAACATCTCATCCTGCATTACAGAACGATCTCTCATCCTGTATTATAGAACGATCTCTCATCCTGCATTACAGAACGATCTGATACTGGACTAGGTAGAGATTACTACTGCTTTGAGGGACAGATTGCAGATCTAATAACATCTCCCATGTTTCTTCCTTTTGCAGCCCTCTAGCACTTTCCAGGACATTTTTACAGTCATTTTTGTGCCGAAAAGTTTGGGTCCCCATTGACTTCAATGGGGTTCGGGGTCCGGGGTAAAGTTCGGATAACGTTCGGTACCGAACCCGAATGTTTCCGGAAAGTTCGGCCGAACCCGCCAAACCCGAACGTCCAGGTGTTCGCTCAACTCTATACATTTCCCAGCAGCTCCCAGCATTATTGGGCCAGCTTTTCCTTAGGTTGCAAATACAGCCAATCACAGCATCCCTCTTCATCCCAGTCAGGCGGTGGGTGGGGCCTCTGGTTGCCACATCCATTCTCAGAATCTTTCCTCCTCTCTCCTCTTCCTCCACAGTGCTCTTGCATTCAATCTCCCTGCCCAGCCACCAAGTCTAATTTCAACCATGGAGAGATGAATGGCAACACTGTGGGTGGTCCTGTCAGTGCCCGCAACCATGCAGCTTGTAGGCAGGGTCACGTGTTTGGTACCCAGAGTGAAGATAATACACACAGAGACAAAGAAATGCAGAAAAGTTTAAGTTCTAATGAGGTGGCAACAGGGTCTATGTAACATTGGCAAACTCGGCACAGCAGTACTTTACAGAATGTATTGCAAAACACAGTCTCTGTATTATAGAAGGCAATTCAAATGGCTTACAATGCCTGCCAACATCTGATGTAGGATGTGGCTGGCAGGCGGTCTGGCAACAAGGCACTTGAAGGTGGGAAGAGTTCCTAGCTGGTTAACAAACATGCAGTGCCTATTCTGTATCCTCAAAAAAAAAGTGCTAATGTGAGATGGGTAAGGGAAGAAGGATGTGTCTCAGTCCAGATATACTATATACACCACAACTACCTATAGCCCATAAAAACACATTTATTGTTTACAGAAATATTTCACACATATCAAAACATGGGTATCATATAATATATTGACAGTAAACGTACACAAGTCACATTACTGTATACAAATTTGGAAAACCTTACATGAGAATCCATTGGCAAATATTAGGGACAGTGCTGAAATTCTCAACGCGTTTCGCAAGATAGAAAAACTTGCTTCCTCAGGAGAAGCACTTAGGCAAATCATGCTGCTTTGCAAACAATAAGACGTTGAAGAGTTTTTCCACATACATGTAAGGTCATATATGTGCAAAATGTTATAGACGTAGATAAAATCACATAAATCCTCCAGATGTGCACAGCATAGGGCCTCAGATGGATCCCCTCACAGGTTCACAAACATCTCCCCTCAGGATTTGAGGGAGGATAGCCACCAAACAACCCTGCTGTGCCAGGTGGTGAAGGAGGTGGATTGCCCACTGAGATCCTATAGCCCCAAATGGCAACCCTTCACCACCGGTCTGCTCACACCAAAATGCAGGGTGAGCAGAGCTGACAAGTGCTCCAGTCCCTGCTGCAGTAAAATGCCACCATAACAGGATAGTGCCACCTCCATGCTTTACCAAAAGAAGGATGTTATGTGAATGGTGAGCTGTATGGGATTTCTTCCAGACATATGGTTTGGTGTTGAGGCCAAAGAATTCAATTTTAGTCTCATCTGAGCATAACACCTTTTTGCATGTGGCCTCAGGATCTTCAAGGTGCGTTTTGGCAAAGCTCAGTGGTGACTGCATGTAACCTTTCTTGAGGAGTGGCTTTTTTTCTTGCAACCTGCCCATACAAGTCACATTTGTGGAGAATTTGTGATATTGTTGTCACATGCACATGATGACCACTCTTTGTCATCAATTCCTGCAACTGCTTCAGAGTTGCTGTAGGCCTCTTGGTAGCCTCTCTGACCAGTTTCCTCCTGGCTTTCTCATCCAGTTTAGAGCGACGTCCTGATCCAGGAAAGGTCTGTGTTCTACCAAATACCTTCCACTTCTTAATAATAGACTTCACTGTGCTTCTTGACATTGATAAAGCCTTTGAATTTTGTTTTTATCCATTTCCTAACTTGTGCCCATCCCCAAATGTATCCTGGAGATCCCGGTGACAGTTCCTTGCCACCCATAGTTGATTGTTTGCTTCAGTTTCAATACAAGGGACAGAAATGCTCCAGGAAAACTACCTGATCAAAATGGCCACAGCTGATCGCAGTTGAAAGTAAAATGGCACTGAGAAGTTGATTAGCTACACCTGAAGGCTACAAGTAATTTTAGGATGGGGGGATGATCCTTTTTCCAACTCAGGGATTCTGTTTTTGATTTTTTTTTTTCCTGTCATGTTGGTGTTATATCTTTCACTTGGATGTAAAAAACTGAGTAAATACAGCTGGATAAAACAACAACAGTGTCTGTCTTCATTTCAGGCTGCAAAGCGAAAAAAAAAATATGATTATTTTATAGGGGGTGATTCTTTTCTATACCCACTGTAAGTAATACATGGAGCCTGGGAAGCAGCACCAATATGAGCAGCTTGTAGGCAGGTGTAGTTCAGCCTCTCTGTGGTGCTGTTACAGCAGCTGCCAAGCAGAGAGGAAGGAGGACAGAAGGATTTTGTGTTCCTCTGAGGTCTCCGTAGATGTCATCAAGAGAGCAGCCATATGATTGGACTCTGCTGCTCTGAATGACCTTGGCGGCCATTTTTAGGGTGGACAGTGCTAATAAATAGCATCAGGGGCGCTGCTAGGTGGGAAAAATACCAGGGGATTAAGCCTGGGAGGGGGTGTGGGGTGTCCACCAATGCTGACCACTAAACTGACCTATCTGCCCCCTATACTGACCCCTACAAGACCCCTCCACTAACCCCCCCCAGACCCCTCCACTGATCTCCCCAGACCCCTACACTAACCATTACACTGACCCACCTACCTACCTCATACAATGACCTATCTACTGGACACATACACTGACCTACCTACCTGAAATGGAATCAGTATACACAGATTTGTAGTGTGTAAGGCAGACCAATTGTGACTCACATGAAAAGAATGCAGTCTGCCATCTGTCCTGTTCTCGTGCCTCGGGGAGAGCTCCGGTAATTGTTGTCCTGCTTGCTCTGTCCTTCCTGGGGAGTGGGGAGGCTCGGGTGCTAACAGGAACACAAGTCAGGTAGAGATTTGAGCAGTGGCGATGTCCAGGCTCCTGGGGTAACACACTCCTCCTCCCTTCGCTTGCTCAGCCCTGTGACAGCTCAGTGTCCAGTCCGCACCAGTTGTCAATGCTGACATTTCACATCCTCCCTCTAGCCCAGTGGTTCTCAACCCTGTCCCCAAGTACCCCCCAACAGGCCATGTTTTGGGAATTTCTCTTAGATGAAATAGCTGTACAAAATACCAAGCCATTGACTCTGATTTAAAGCACATGTGCAAGATAAAGGAAAACCTGAAAACATGGCCTGTTGGGGGTACTTGAGGACAGGGTTGAGGACCACTGCTCTAGCCAACTTTTCACCGCCTTCTTTCCTCTCTGCGCCAAAAATTCAGAGCTTCTCGGGAGCCAGTGAGAGAGGAGGGGTGCAGATTGAAGGCAGAAGACCAGGATCTGATGGGCGTCGGACATCACACGTCCTACGGTTCCGGCATTGGACCAGTGTGATGTCCATCATAGGAGCTGTATCCAAGAGGTGGGACTTTGAAAACATCACTCGGCCGAGTGAAACAGCTCGAGGCTAAGAATTTTTTTTTCGAATTCTGGGACCAGGAGCTTTTGGGGGACCCACTCGGGGCTCCAGCCCCCCTTAACCCCCCCACCCTACCCCGACGCCACCGAATATCACTTTCCCGCTGCAGTTGGCACACATATGCGATGCGGCTAGGCTGCAAAGCAACAAAATGTGATTATTTTAAGGGGGGGGGGGGTGATTCTTTTCTATACTCTCTGTACTCCTGACCCCTGAACTCTTTACTCCTTCTTTTCTTTTTATGGAACCTTTTTTTATGCAAGTAAATCCTGCTGATCTTTGATTTCTCCCATGTTGTTCAGGTCGATATCCATTGCTCCAGGGTTGGCTACTCCTGCTTTAAGCCACTTGAATCAGAAAACAATAAATAAATAAATACAGAAGTACACAGCGTTAAAATGTTTAAATTTGAAGTGATATAAAAAAAAGTGACCACGCATTTAGTGTTCTTCTATTTCCATTAGCTGCCAATAAGCAAACTCTCGAGGGAATGTATAAACTGCACAGAAGGTGTAATTATGAATGAATCACACACATTTTTATGTCACTCATGTTCAGAAAAATTACAGTTTCTTTCCTTTTATCTTACACAGAAAGTAGTCTTGGGGGTTGTATTAAAGGGAGACTATTAAAAAAATCATCCATGCTGCCTTGTCATTTCTATCTTTTATCAGAGTTCCCCACATTATAAAGCTGCTTTACCCTGTGTGACCCCATATTCTGCACCTGCATTTGTGTCCATGCCCCGCCTCTTGTCAAATATGTAGCACCCTCTAGCTTAGTGTAGTAGATGTAGATATTTTTTTTGTAAGCTGTAGTGTAGGTAAATGTGGCCTGGCTGGGAGTCAGGCCTGGGTTGAATCTGGGTCTGGGATGAGTTACTCAGGAAGTCTGGATGACTCATCAAGCAGCACATCTAGTAACTCCCCCTGCTCTCTGGAACCTTGGAGAAGGTTCCAGAATGTTAGAAGAAAATACTTGTTGTCAGCAATTCTGTCCGTTTCCGCGGGGGTGCGCGCGCTCCCGTGCGCGTTCGCGCGCACCGGAAACTGCGCCAAACGGCGCCTATTTAAACCCAGGGACTCCTGCATTGAACTGCTGCTCGTGCTACAGCGTTCCAGACCTGTGGGCCACAGCTCCCCTACCTGTTCCTGTGTTCTTCTGCCTCCTGTTGACCCGGCTTGCCTTGACCTGTTGTCCGCTACCTGCACCGACCCCGGCTATCCACGACCATCCGTTTGTCTACTCCTCTGTACCTCCGCTGCCCGCCCGTTAAACAAACCTTTGCCTGGACTTGATGATCCGCCTGCCTGATCCTTTTGCACCTCTCTGCCTGCCTGTTGCCGACCCTGCCTGTACGACCACTCTTCTGTCCGCACGACTTTGTGGAACCTCACTACAGCATCAGTGACCATCCAGCCCTCGTGCCACCCCGCACTCTCGGGCCTCTGTCTACACTACCAGGGGTCCTTGAATCGGTTGCGCAAGAGCGGTTGTTCCCTGCACAAGACAGACTCCACCGCCGGGTACGTAACACAGAAGTAGAGGGTGGAGTCTAGGAGGAGTTGTTTGGAGTATTGAGGAGGGCATAGCCAATCCCCAGAAAGTGGGTTGGCAGGGTATGGGCACCTCTTAAATACTCTTGGGTCATGCCAGCAAAGGCAGTCGGGTGGAAGATATAGAAGGAGTGCCGAGGAGGCTGTAGTGGCCCTTGAGGGTGCCCCCTAGTTCTTCTATCATCCATGCTGCCTTGTTGTTTCTATTTTTTTCATTTTGTGGTAAACGTTTGCTTTTGTCAGTGTTCCCCACGTTATAAAGCTGCTTTTTC
The DNA here is from genome assembly GCA_018402905.1 of Glandirana rugosa. Taxonomy (NCBI): domain Eukaryota; kingdom Metazoa; phylum Chordata; class Amphibia; order Anura; family Ranidae; genus Glandirana; species Glandirana rugosa. The sequence continues at coordinate 631,829 of BLSH010438153.1, forward strand.
CCTGTGTGACCCCATATTCTGCACCTTGATTTGTATTCATGTCCCACCTCTTGACACATATGTAGGGATGGGCGAACGGTTTGGCCCGGGCATAAGTTTGGGCCGAACTTCCATTGTTCCCTGAATTTAGAACATTATGGAGTGTTCGTTGTGACTTCGGCACCACTGAACGCCCCATAATGCATAGTGCGGAGACGGCTCTCACAGCTCCTCCTCCATGGGAGGGCTGCCGCCGTCTGCGCTCACCTTGTTTTAACACTTTATTTATAGTGAAGGGCAGGGCCACCTGGTGACGTATGGGGGACCCCGCCCCCTTCTGACATCATGTGATGTCAGAGGGGCAGGTCACACAATTACATCACCGGGTGGCTCCGCCCATTACTATAAATAAAGTGTCAAAACAAAGCGAGCGCAGACAACAGGAGCCCTCCTATGGAGGAGGAGCTGTTTTTTTGGGTCAATCGTGCACCGTGATTGATGATGGATTACAACGGGGGGGACATATTTTTTTTTTAATAAAGGACTCGTCCCTAACTGTCTCCTGTGGTTTTTTCTTTTTGACACTTTTTGGTGAATTAGTAGGGGTACAATGTAGCCAATACTAATTCACATGGCGGGCTGGGATCTGGGGGCCCCCTTATTAAAGCTTCCAGATTCCGATAAGCCCCCCGCCCACAGACCGCCACAACCACAGCTCAGGGTTGTGGGGAAGAGGCTCTTTTCCCCATCAACATGGGGACAAGTTGCTTTGGGGTGGGGGGGGCAGAGCCCCCCCGCCCCAAAGCACCCATACTCCCCATGTTGAGGGCATGTAGCCTGGTATGGTTCAGGAGGGGGGCGAGCGCTCCCACCCATTTTGACCAGCCAGGTTGCATGCTCGCATAAGGGTCTGGTTTCGATTTTAGGGGGGACCCCACATTAATTTTTTTTTTTATTTTGGCGTGGAGTTCCCCTTAAAATCCATACCAGGCCCACATGGTTTTAAATGACAATTTTTCCTTTACAAATGTAATTTTGCTCTGGCACTGTTCTAAACATCACAGAGAAGCGCCCTTTTACAGGCAGACTAAGGGGACCCCCAGGCGCATTATTTAAAGAAATATTTAATTTTTGCTGTTTCACTTTAAGCATTATTAAAATCAGTGCTCCTGAAAAAACGATCAATTTAAAAACTTTTTTTTAAAAAATTTCTTCCTTTTCCAAAAAATTTTGACCAAAAATGACAATTTAAAAACTCAGCATGCCTCTTACTAAATACCTTGGAGTCTCTGCTTTTCAAAAAACATGTATGGGGTATTTGTACTGTCCTGGAATTTTCGATCTCCAAGAAATGAGATAGACCGTGAGTACATCAGGATTGATCGATTCTCAGATATACACTGCTCAGCATAAATGAGGTCACCCCTTTTGAAAAGTATGATTTTAATCAATATTTCAATGAACACAAGAACAATTTCCAAAATTTCCAACAAATCCAACAAAACGGAGTCTTATAGAACATTTGTTTAGCTCATTACATAAAAGGAAGGTTAAAGTGGTTGTCAACCCGTGACAACCGCTTTAACCTACAGGTAAGCCTATAAGGCCTATAATAAGGTTTACCTGTAGGTGCCCTGCATATCTCCCAAACCTGTATGGTTCAGGAGATATGTAGTGTACTGTGATGTGCCAACGTCATTTCAGCCTCCGCGCCGTTCCTTCACCGAGATCGTGCCGTAACTGGCGGCTCCCTCGTGCGCGCGTGGGAGTGACGTCACGCGACTCCGGCCAGTCACAGAGCCGGAGTTGCGGCCCCGGAAGGAAGAGGGGCTGAAGATGGACGCTGCCAGCACAGGGGACATCGCAGGCTTCGTTTGCAGGTAAGTGGCACATAATGGGCTACTATGCGATGCATACCAGCCCATTATGCATCTACTTTGCAGGGTAATGTAGAGGAAGTAAAGCCAATTTGGGTTCGCTTCCTCTTTAATAATACGACTTAGATTACAAAATCTTCAGTTTCACTCAAATTAGTTGATGCAAAAATGAACACACCCCACAACAAAAACTCCATCTAGCATTCTGTATGATCTGCAAGATTTCTGAGGACAGCACCAAGTCTTCTAGGCATGGAATGAACAAGTTGGCGGCATATTGCAACATTTCATCTTTTGCCATTCCTCAAGAACCACCTCTTTTAGAGCCTGGATGCTGGGTATACTGTGGTGTTCAGAATTCCCCACAGGTGTTCGATTGGGTTCAGATCAGGAGACATACTTGGCCACTGAATCACTTGTACCCTGTTCTTCTTCAGAAATGCAACATTGGCCTTAGACGTGTGTTTTGGATCATAGTCATGTTCAGGGCTTTTTCTCAGCTGGAACTTGGTGGAACTCAGTTCCACCACCTCTGGCTCAAGCCCTCTGCTCCCTCTATTTCACCATTGACAGCTCCCACACATCTGATCACCTGAGCGGCTTTCACTGAGTGTAGGACGGGGAGATAGGAAGGTGCAGGTGCCCGGGGTGCAGTGCGGGGCATGGTTGAGTTCCTACAAAATTCTCTGAGAAAAACAGCCCTGGATATGTTGGATAAGAGCATGACGACCAAGGGCATGGAGTGATGGTAGCATCTTCTCTTTCAATATAGGCTACATCTGTGAATTCATGATACCATCAATGAAATGCAGCTCCCCGACACCAGCAGCACTCATGCAGCCCCACAGAAGGACACGGCCACCACCATGTGTCAAAGTGGGCACCATGCATTTTTCTTTGTACTCCTCACCTTTGCCACGCCATTCAGTTTTGAAGCCATCAGCTCCAAAAACATTTATATTGGTCTCATCACCCCAGAGTACAGAGTCCCAGTAGTCTTCTTGTTTTTCAGCATGGGCCCTGGCAAATGCTAGGGGGGCTTTTTTGTGCATGGGCTTTAGGAGAGGCTTCCTTTGTGGGTGACACCCATTCCTCTGCAGTGTACACCGTATTGTGCCACAGGAAACAATCACCTCAGTTTGGCTTTCTAATTCTTTAGTGAACTGCAATGAATTGCATGGGGATTTTCTTCAACCTTTCTCATCAGAAGATGCTCCTGGCGAGGTGATAACTTCCATGGATGGCCAGGACGTCTCTGTGAGATGTTTGCAGTTCCATCTTTGTTAGATTTTTGTATCACTTTTCCTACATTATTCTGACTAAGTATAACTTTGCTGATCTTGTAGCCTTCACCTTTCTTTTGTGTAATGAAATTATTTTATTTCTCAGGCCTTGAGACATTTCTCTTCCATGTGGTGCCATTGCTAACAGCATGAAATGGGAGGGGATTTCTTTGTTAAAGCGGAGTTCCACCCAAAAGTGGAACTTATTCTTATTTGCTTCCTCTCTCCCTCCGGTGCCACATTTGGCAACTTTTTTTTGGGGGGGGGGGGGCCTGTTATTGACAGGTCCCCCTTCCCCAGTTCCGGAGACGGCGCTGTGGCACCCTCCCTCAGAAGTTCGGCCCCCCACCTCCTTGCTCCGCCGCCAGGCCAAATAGAAAGTGCAGCACAGAAAGCTCTATCTGTGGAAAAAAAAGGACAAACATTTTATTTGGGTACAGCGTTGCACAATTGTCAGTTTAAGTAACGCAGTGCCGTATTGCAAAAAATGGCCTAGTCATGAAAGGGGGTAAAGCTTCTGCAGCTGAACTGGTTAACCACTTAACGACCGCCTGCCGTCATTATACGGCGGTACTTTGCCGTTGAAAACCGTTGTTCTGGCAGTAGATAGCTGCCATTTTTTTTAACAGTGGGTGGTCCTCTTTCAGATAAAAGTCTCTGCAGTGGATTCGCCACAAGATCACTTTTATCTGGGGAGTGAGAGGGCCCCCGCCGCTTTCCAGTCGTCTCCGACGCTTACCGGAGCCGCCGGTAGCACCGGAAACGATTGTGTCCTCTCCCCTGGAGCCAACTGAGGGTAAGATGGCTCCCGCTCGGCTCCATACCATTGGATGGCAGAAGCGACGTAAAACATTACTTCCGCCCAATGGTCTTAAAGGTGAATTTTTTTTCAAATTACATTATTATTATTTTTTTATTGCATTTTAATGTAAATGTGAGATCTGAGGTCTTTTTGACCCCAGATCTCATATTTAAGAGGTCCTCTCATGCTTTTTCCAATTGCAAGGAATGTTTACATTTCTTGTAATAGGATTAAAAGTGACCCACATTTTTTTAAAAAGGACAGTGTGAAAATAAAAACTAAAAAGTAAAATAAATAAGAAAAAAAAAATTAAAGCAAGCTGTCCCGCCGAGCATATGTAAGTCGCGCCCGCATATGAAAACGGTGTTCAAACCACAGAGTTAGAGTGAGAGCAATAATTCTAGTGCTAGACCTCCTCTGTAACTCTAAACTGGTAACCGGTAGAAATTTTTAAACATCCCCTGTAGAGATTTTTAAGTGCCAAAGTTTGTCACTATTCCATGAGCGGGCGCAATTTTGAAGCATGATATGTTGGGCATCGATTTACTCAGCGTAACATTATCTTTCGCAATATAGAAAAAAAAATTGAGCTAACTTTACTGTTGTCTTATTTTTTAATTCTAAAAAGTGCATTTTTTCCAAAAAATTGTGCTTGTAAGACCACTGCGCAAATGCGGTGTGACATAAAGAATTGCAACGAAAGCTATTTTATTCTCTAGGGTGTCAGAAAAAAATATATACTGTACGGGGGTTCTAAGTAATTTTCTAGCAAAAAAACCTGATTTTAACTTAGCCGCGATGAGCTGTCAGAGGGAAAGAATGGGGAACTGCCCGTTCTGACAGGCGGCATGTCAGAGATCTCCTGATCCCTGTCACTGGCATCAGTTAGGTCTCTAATGCCCAAGGTAGCCCAGCCCCCTCACAGTTAGAACACGCCTAGAGAACACAGTTAATCCCTAGATCTCCCCCTGCATGTTAACCCCTTCAGTGCCAATGACATTTACACAGTAATCAGTGGATATTTACATTTCTGATCGCTGTATAAATGTCATTGGTCCCAAAAAAGTGTCAAAAATGTCCGACATGGGGGCGTGGCGACCAGCGTAGCAGACGGCCGCATGAGGCAGGAGCTCCGCGAGGCCACCCGGGACTGAGCAACGAACCGGTACATCAAAACGGCACAGAGCCACCTGACAACTCCAAAAGTGGCAAGGAGCCCGGAGAGATGACCCGCAAGAAGAAACACCGCGAGTTTCTTTCAGCCGGCGGGAAGGAGACCGCAGCAAAATGGCGGCGGCACACGCTCGCATCACTTCATCCCCGGCACAGACGGAGGCAAGCTGTTCTCGGGTGCGCAGGTAGGGAACCCTGACAGTGGGGAATCCTCGGGCTCTTCCTCACCATCTACGAGGAGCCCGGTCAAAAATAAACCGCGCAGAGAGCCTAATCATGAACAAGATGCGGGTATGGAACTAGGCCCCACTGAAGCCCCGGCCTCAAGAAGGCCGACCCCATAGTCACATTCCCGACCACGGGACAACCTATCTCTGACAGCACCCTTAAAAACATGCTGGTCCATCATTGAGGTCCTCGCTACAAACGGATCTCAAGGACTGTGTCAAACAGTTTACAAGAGACATTCAGGAAATAAGGGCAGAGTGTCGTCCATTGAACATAACATGGAGAACTATGTAACATCCTTCAACACAATGGTGGATGCTCATGACAACCACACAGAGGATACTGAATGGATCAAAGCCAAAATAGCTGATTTGGAGGACAGGTCTGAAGGTCCAATATTAAAATAAGAGGGATCCCTGAAAGCATCCAACAGAATCAACTACAGCCTTATGTCACAGACATCTTTGCTAAATTAGTCCCCACAATGTCGGCATTAGACTTAACCATGGATAGGATCCACAGGCTACCTAAGCCAGCATTTATCGCAGCAGACACACCAAGAGATGTACTTTTAAAAATGCATTTTTACCAAACAAAAGAAGCAATTATTACGGCTTTTAGAAGAACAAATGCACTACCAAAAGAGCACGCTAATCTACAGATGCTCCCAGACCTATCAAGACACACTATGATGAGACGCAAAAATTTGGCAACAATAACAAAAGCGCTCAGAAGCCATTCAATTCCTCACAAATGGAAATACCCTGCTACCTTAATGATCAATTACAATGGAAACACCTCAGTGTCAACGCTTGATGAAGGCATCAGTGTACTACAGAGATGGGGGATACTGCCGGGAAACATACCAGCACCTCCAACAATGGATACCCCTGCTCCCTTAGAAAGAGAATGGCAAACGGTCTCAAGGAAAAGATCTGCACAGAAAAAACTGATAAATGGATGTACCTGATACATAACATGAAGAACCCAGGCCAAGGATAACCGGAATATTCAATGGCCCCTATACTACTCTTATAACGGAAAACTCTGTTACGGACCAAGTTCAAGGTCCTTTTTTATAAGTTTGTGAAAATTTGTTTAGTAGCGGCGGATTCGGGCTCACTTACTAAAAGCACAGAACTGCAGGCCAAAAATGACTCACAGGCACTGGTCCACAAGACTAGATTGACCATCAAAACCCTTAATGACCATTACATTTCTTTCACTTTCACGCTAACGGGCTCAACAACCTGGCCAAGAGATTTTCCCTATGGAGAGAAGCACAACTAGCGAAAGCAGATATACTCTGCGTACAAGAGACAAATTTCCGTGCTAAGGACCCCCCTCATTGCAGCCATAGAGACTTTCCACATATCTTCCTAGCCAATGACCAACAGAAGAAGAGAGGAGTGATGCGGGCGGTTAAGAACACTGTAACCTTCAAACTCAAGTCGTCTACCCTGGACCCAGATGGAAGATTTATAATATTAGAATGTGACATTAATGATCTCCCCATGACACTGGTGAACGTATATGCGCCAAATACACACCAGATTCGCTTTCTGAACAGACTACTCAAGAGACTTCCAGAATGTAGGTATGGTAACATTTTGATCTGTGGGGATTTCAACCTGACGAGTGATCCGAGAATGGACTCTACGTCAGGAGACAAAGGGAAACAGGTATCCCTCAACCATTTATTTCACAGAGAAAGTTTGTATGATGTGTGGAGGTGTATGCACAGTTCAGAGAAGGACTTTACCTTCTACTCCTCCAGACATCAGGTATATACACGGATTGATATGTTTGTGTCAGATCTGGGATTGCTCCAGAGGGTAACCTCCTCCACTATCAGTGACATTACATGGTCAGATCATGCACCTATTATGGTGTCAGTGGAGGAGGGGGCCCCGAAGGAAAAATCCTGGATATGGAGATGTAACATCAAGATCCTACAGGATCCAGAACATGCAAAGGTCATCTCTCAGAATCTAAAAGATTCTTTCAAACTAATTCACATTCAGTCTCCAATGTATGGACCTTGTGGAATGCACATAAAGCCTTCACGAGAGGCATCTGCATTCAACAAAGTTCTAGAGCAAAGAAGGCTTACAATGCTAAGCTCAAAAAGGTACTCACAGACATACATAATCTTGAGGCGCTGAATAAACAAAAGAGCTCAACAACCCTATCTAACTCTCTGGTGAATCTGAGGAACCAACTCAGAGAACTACTGGCAGATCAACATGACTCACTTATGAGGAAACTGAACATGACATCATACATGCAGGCAAACACTTAGCCAATCAGATTAAAATCAAACAGGTCAAAACTAGGATACAATACTTATGCGCTAAAACACCGCCACAAAAAATAACACACCCTCAAGCTATTGCAGACGAATTAGCAAATTACTATAGTGCCCTATATAACTTAAAAGATGATCCTGATACACCCCAACCAAATCTGGAAGGAATCCAAGAGTTCCTGTCCAAAATAAAACTCCCGACACTGACAGAGGAACAGCTAGAAGAACTTAATGAACCCTTAACCATAAAAGAATTAAAACACATAATCACTCAACTCCCATTAGGTAAGTCCCCTGGACCCGATGGATTCCCGAATGAGTACTATAAGCTCTACCACCAAGAGTTGACCCCTCATTTAATAAAAGTATTCACTAAAGCCATAGAAGAAACAGCTATGCCACCCGAGATGCTAAAAGCACATGTGCTTACCCTTCCCAAACCAGGGAAAGACCCAACCACTCCAGCCAATTTCCGACCGATCTCACTGCTCAACTCGGATACTAAAATTCTAGCGAAACTCATAGCCAAAAGGTTGATAAAAATAGTCACTAAATTAATAAAAAGAGATCAGACAGGGTTTGTAGAAGGGAGACAGACTTCGGATGCGGTTAGATGCATAATAAACATAATCGATTTTGCAAACAGGAATCAAATGCCTTCTCTGCTCCTTGCTCTGGATGCAGAGAAGGCGTTCGATAGAGTGCACTGGCTATATATGCAACAGGTGCTAACAAAGTTTGGATTCAAGGGTCATATCAGATCTGCCATTTTGTTGTTATATGATAAGCCTTCAGCACAGGTATATACGTCAGACATACTATCCAAAACATTCCAAATAACCAATGGAACACGCCAGGGATGCCCATTGTCCCCTACAATATTTAATCTAATTATTGAACCTTTAGGAGAAGCTATTTGAGCCTCAAAGGACATAACAGGTATCAACTTCCAGAGTCAACCCTATAAAATCAGCCTATTTGCGGATGATATACTAATCCTATCAAAACCCCTAAGATCCTTGCCAACCGCATACAACATGCTCAATAAATTCGGCGATATCTCATATTATAAGGTAAACACCTCTAAATATGAAATCTTAAACCTTGGAATCTACCCTACAGACAAATCCAAACTTATGACACAAACAACCTTTCCCTGGACATCCAAAGGAATCAAGTATCTGGGGATAAATATTACAACTCCAATTTCCAAACTGATCCCACTTAATATAACACCCCTAACAAATAAAATAGCCCAAGAACTGGACAAACTATCATGGGGAGGCAAACTTGCAGCATTCAAGATGACCATACTGCCACAAATAATTTACCTTTTTAGGAATTTAGGCACCCCACTTCCAATAAAACAGATTAGACCACTACAGAACATGCTCCACAAATTTATATGGGCAGGGAAGAGGGCAAGATGCAAAAGCCTTCCCCTCACCAAAGATAAGAAAGCAGGTGGCGCAGGACTACCAGTTCTACAAAACTATTACTGGGTGACACAACTAGCTCAAATAAGAACTGGATGGGGGTAGGAGAGAAACCACCGTGGGTAGAAATCGAAACAGCTCTATCCCCGACAGGCAACCTGACATTGTTGTTGATTAGTGATCTGTGGAAACAATGGGATCTTAAACTACTCCCATTAACAACACAAGCCTCTATCAAAGCTTGGAGGCACATTTCCACTAAACACAATATTTAAGATCTATCATTAATAGCCAACACACCAATCCAAATACTAGAATATATGATCCCCATGTTAGATATTAAACCACTAAGCACAGCAGGTATAAACGAAATTAGCCAACTATACAGTCAGTCTGGGATCAAAAAGTTAGAAGTTATCAGGGAAGAATATAAATTACACCAGCACGCAACATATACCCTAATGAGAATACGACACTTCCTAGGGAAACACCCATATGGGGGCCTATTCACGCACCCCAAAGCTTGGGATTATTACACCGACCCAAACCCCAAAGTTAAAGGAATATCCCTATTCTATGGAATACTACAAAATGAGCCAGGCTTCTCAAAGTCCACATATATGGGAAAATGACTTAGGACTAGAGTTGAGCGAACTTCTGGAAGTCCGGGTTCTGCTGGTTTGGCAGAACTTCGGGACAAAGTCCGGGTTCGGGTCCGGACAGAACCCAAACTTTGTCCCGGACCCCGAACCCCATTGAAATCAATGGGGACCCGAACTTTTAGGCACAAAAATGGCTGTAAAAAAGTCCAGGAAAGTCCTAGAGGTCTGCAAAAGGAAGGGAAATGGGCGTAAGGGTGGGGCAAGTGCCCTACAAAGAAACGGGGACAGGGAAATAACTAAAAGCATTTTTAAAAAAATAATTTCATAAAAAAACAAAAAATGGAGGTGGATGTGGACCATCTTCAAACTGTGTCTGAAAAGTATTAATTAACGGTAAAAGCCATATCACTGTTCTAAAACCATCTTCAAACTGTGTCAAAAAAGTATAAATAAGCCGGGAGAACCCATATCACTGTTCTAAAATCATCTAAAAACTCTATGTGAAACTATAGCAGAGCGAACCCCTATCCCTGTTCTTCTCTCTGCTATAGTTTCACACACAGTTTCCAGATGTTTGTAGAACAGTGATATGGGTTTGTCTCGGTTTTAGTTAAAGTGTTACACACAGTTTCCAGATGTTTACAGAGCAGTGATATGGGTTCGCCCGGTTTTAGTTAAAGTGTTACACACAGTTTCCAGATGTTTGCAGAACAGTGGTATGGCTTCTCCCGGTTTTAGTTAAAGTGTTACACACAGTTTACAGATGTTTGCAGAACAGTAGTATGGCTTCTCCCGGTTTTAGTTAAAGTGTTATACACAGTTTCCAGATGTTTGCAGAACAGTGATATGGGTTCTCCCGGCTTATTTATACTTTTTTGACACAGTTTGAAGATGATTTTAGAACAGTTATATGGCTTCTACCGTTAATTAATACTTTTCAGACACAGTTTGAAGATGATCCACATCCACCTCCATTTTTGATTTTTTTTTGGAAATTATTTTTTTAAAAATGCTTTTAGTTATTTCCCTGTCCCCATTTCGTTGTATGGCACTTGTCCCACCCTTACGCCCATTTTCCTTCCTTTTGCAGACCTCTAGGACTTTCCTGGACTTTTTTATAGCAATTTTCAGAACTTTTAGTAAAATTGCCAGAACCCCGGACCCGAACCCGGACTTTTTATGAAAAGTCCGGGTTCGGGTCCCGGACACCCCAAAGTTCGGTACGGACCCGAACTTTACAGTCCGGGTTCGCTCAACTCTACTTAGGACAAATATATTCCCAAGCAACATGGAAAAAAGCTCTTAACACCATAATCCAATCCTCACATTGCATCTCCTACTGGGAAATGACGCTTAAAATAACAAATAGGTGGTACAACACCCCCTATAGAATGGCGAAAATAGGCCCAAATAATTCAGAGCTATGCTGGAGGAACTGTGGACAGGTGCATGTACTTTGGGGTTGCCCATCCTTAACAAGCTTTTGGGCAAAGGTGTTTCAGCTTATCTCAAGACGTACAGGAATAATCAAACGCCCAAATCCAGCACTGGCACTACTGAATATAGGAATGGAGGACTTCCCACCCCTATTCCGTACAGTAGTAACCCACATACTTCTAGCAGCGAGATCCATGATTCTTTCCAAGTGGAAATCTCAGATGGCCCCAAATATCTCGGAAACCATCGAGAAAACAAACATGAACAGCCTCTATGAAAAAGCGATAGCAATAAACTCATTTTCCTATGATAAATATATTAAAAAGTGGGAAATCTGGTAACACACATAACACATAACACACATTTGAACCTCACCCCCCTTATAGAACAACTGAAGCAGACTGGTCCTTTTGTGCATAAATCACTCCTATGTATGACCCCTGTAGAATGTGCATTGACTATTAGTTCCACTTGTTGTTTGCTACGATATGACCGCTAAATGTTATACTATGTTACACCATGTATTCTATGCTGTATACTATTTCTATTTTTCCTTCTGTTTTTTGTAATACAAAATGGCAATAAAAATATTGTCAAAAAAAAAAATGTCCGCCCCAATATCGCAGTCCCAATAAAAATTGCAGATCACCGCCATTACTAAAAAAAAAAAAAAAATAGAAAAAAAAAAGTAAAACCGCCAGAAATTAATTCTCATTGTTTATAAATGCAGCAACATTTGCGCAAACCAATCAATAAATGCCGATTGCAATTTTTTTTTTACTAAAAATATAAGGAAGAATATAAATCGGCCAAAACCGATGAATGAATTTATTTTTTTATAATTTTTTTTTGGATTTGTATTTTAGCAAAAAGCAAGAAATATTGTATTTTTTTTTGCAAAATTGTCACTTCTTTTTTTGTTTATAGCGGCGATCAGAAATGACGCAGAGGGGATCAAATACCACCAAAAGAAAGCTCTATCTGTGTGAAAAAAGGACGCAAATTTTGTTTGGGTACAATGTCGCACAACCGCGCAATTGTCAGCTAAAGCGACGCAGTGCCGAATCGCAAAAAGTGCTCTGGTCCTACAGTGGGAAATCCTTCCGGGGCTGAAGTGGTTAAAAGTTTTTTTTTTTTCCTATTCTCAAGACTCCATCCTCACAATATAAACAATATTGCTGTAGGAGCCAATTAGGAAATATCTGTAGTAGCCGCCCCATCAATAACATTCCCGATCCTTCTCCCTCCGAACGCTTCATTAAATTACTTGTGAAAATAGCTTTCTCAGTACGTCCAATTATATTAGCAAAATATAAAGGTAAAGTGACAGTCGCGCGTGATTCCACGGAGGCAGCGGCGCCGGGGATGTGGGCTCACGGGGGGAGCGCGCTTGTGGCTTTGAATCCTGAGTGGAAATCAGATAAATAAATAGAAGCGGTGACACCGATTCAATTAGCGCGCCTGAGAAAATAAGGCGAGGATTTATGCAGATCGACTTTACCCCGCAGAACAAGTCACCTGCCCATGTGTAACCCGCTTACCCTGCGCGTTTGGATGTGGCGACAATTCAGCTAACCGGGGCCAATTCGTTTCTAAGAATAACGTTGCTTTACCCACTTCAACACCCGGCCATTTCTTGCACTCCTTGTTTACAAGTAACAATCAAGTATTTTTTTAACTAGAAAATTAATTATTTTTTAAAGCCGCTGTAAACCGCGGCAGTAAAAGAAAAAAAAAAAAAAAAACTTTCCCCTCTAAGGCAATTGCATAATTTGCTGGTATGAAATTTTAGACATGCAGAATGAAAAAATGAATTTCATTTAGTTTGCTTTGATTCAGAACATTTGAATTCAATTCGACCGAATTCAGAACATTTGAATTCAATTCGACCAAATTCAGAACATTTGAATTCAATTCGACCGAATTCAGAACATTTGAATCAAATTCAAATTCGAATAAACTAAACAAATTCTGAAAATAAATGAAATGGGTTTAAGCAAACTAATTTGTGTAAATAATACACAAATTTGTTTGGTTAAACTGATTTAATTTGTTTTCAGAATTCGTTTTGTTTATTCGGATTTCAATTAGATTCAAATGTTCTGAATTTGGTCGAATTGCATTCGGAAAATTCAACTGTAATTCAAATAAAATTCCATTTAAATTCTATTTGAATTCAAATTTATTCTATTCAAAATTAGAATTTTGGAAGATGGTTATATTCTTTCTGTTCCATTCTATTCTATTGTTTTTTCTATAAATGTTTGTGAGGGCGGGTGAAAGGAGCGCCCGGTATCCAATAAAAGATGAATCTGTAGTTGTTTTATTGAAAGTAGTAAAGCCAACGCGTTTCGGAGGAACAAGGACTCCCCCTTCTTCAGGGCTATCAGAGACAGAAATAAAAGTGTACAAGAAAATATATGCATACCATGTTGTACATGAAATTCAAATTTCAGAAGATGGTTTCATTCTTTCTATTTTATTCTATTATATTCTATTCTAGTCTTTTCTGTTCTAAGTTATTCTTTTATTTTATTTTCTATTCTATGCTATTCCAGTCTTTTCTGTTCTAAGTTATTCTTTTATTTTATTTTCTATTCTATGCTATTCCAGTCTTTTCTGTTCTAATCTATTCTTTTATTTTATTTCCTATTCTATGCTATGCCAGTCTTTTCTGTTCTAATCTATTCTTTTATTTTATTTTCTATTCTATGCTATTTTTTTCTATTCTCTTCAAAATTTGAATTTCGGATGATGGTTTTATTCTTTATATTTTACTCTATTCTATACAATGTTTTATATTCTATTCTATTAGAATCTATTATATTAGAATTTTGGGAAATGGTTATATTATTTCTATTTTATTCTATTCTATTCCATAGTTTTTTTTTCTATTCCATTCTATTCTATTCTTTTATTCTATTCTCTTCCTTTCTTTTCTATTCTATATTTTCTATTTTATTTTATTTTCTATTCTATTCTATTCTTTTCTTTTCTATTCCTTTATTTTCTATTCAATCTTATTCTATTTGAAAATGCGAATTTGCATTGAATTTGAAAACGATTCAAATCAAATGTTAAATTAAATGTTAAGATTCAAATGTTAATGATTCAAATTGAATTATAAATGTTTTGAATTTGATTTAAATTCAATTCAAATTTGAACTTCGTCCGAAATTTTGTTTCATTTTTTTAGATTTGTTTAAATTCATTACCATTATAATTTTGAAATTCGGATACATCTGAGTTTCCAAATAACGAAAATTAGTTCGAATTTCGATTCAGAACAGAACAAACTGAACATGTGTAGTATGTACTGCATACTAGCACATTACGAAGTACTTACTTTAAGGCCTCATACACACGGGCGTTTTATAATAAATAAGCAAAACGCCAGGTCCGACGTTTTTTAAAAAATCGGCGGTTTTTGCGGCGTTTTGCATCGGCGTTAGCGAGCGTTAGTGAGCGTCGGCGTCAATAGGCGTTTTTTTAAAAAAAATCAGTCCTCTGCTATTTTTCAACCTAAAAACGCCGGCGTCAAAAAACGCTTGTTAACGCCGGTACGGCGTTAGCGGGCGTTAGCAAGCATTAGTGAGCGTTTTGCCAATTGGCGTCAAAAAACGCCAAAACGCTACAGCTACAGAACGCGATGGTCCCGCGTTCTAAAAACAGCTCACTAACGCCGACGCCCTCTACTGCTCACTAATGCCGGCATTTTTAGAAGGCCATTGAATAACATGGAGAGCTGCAAAAAACGCCTACAAATGCCGGCGTGCAAAACGCCCGTGTGTATGAGGCCTTAAACAACAGGGCTTCCATCTTTCTCTGGTCTTCCTTCTGGGTTTGTGGCCTTCAACTGTAAGAGTGGCTCCCTCGGCTCCAGCATGCAGCACTGAAGGTCCAACATGGTATGCCGGGCCTTCAGAGAGCATGCTCCGGTGACATCAACTGGCTGCCTCTAGTGTGAAGATCTCTCAAACGGTGCAGGTTTAGGAGATATTCATTTTACCTACAGGTAAGCCTTATTATAGGCCGCATTATAGGCTTATCTGTAGGTAAAAATCACAAAGCAGATTTTACTACCACTTTAATTTGAGGCCCTAGAGAATAAAATGGTGGGTGTTGCAATTTTTTATGTCATATTTGTGCAGCGGTTTTTCAAACACAATTTTTTGGGTGGAAAAATACACTTTTTTTTAAATGTTATTGCAGCTGCAGGCAGCATTCCGGTATAACCAACCAAAGTTCAGCAATGTACGCCGCTGGAGCTGAAGTGGGTAAAGTGTATTCAAACCCAAAACAACACAAGAATGTAGCATATTGCAGGTTACCATTCCTTATGTGAGGCGGTGGCATTCATTTTCCTTTCTTTTCAACTGGTGATTGAGAATGAACCACCTGATGCTGTCACATGGTTGTAGGCTGCCGACAGCTTTAGCTATTCTTTTGATACCCGCTTCCATACCGGGCGGCATTTCTCTCCTACATGTAAAAATCATCATTTTTTGCTGGATAATTACTCAGAACCACCCAAACATTATATATATATATACACCATATATATCTGAGTATAAGCCGAATTTTTCAGCACAATTAATGGCTGAAAAAGGCCCCCTCGGCTTATACTCGAGTCAGTGTCTGTGGGTGGTCTAAATAGATGAGTAGATTCACATTGCACAGAGCGCGCTGCTTCTAAGAGCCGCTCTGTGCATGAAACTGTGACCTAATTACACTGGAATGCAGAGAATGCAGAGAATGCAGAGAGAGCTGTCAGATTTTCAACTTGATGTTGGGAGGTGGGCCCTGGTGTTAGCTGTTTATTCCCGCCCACCTCCTGATCTCAATGAAGATCTGACAGCTCTCTCAGCATTCTCTGCATTCCAGTGTAATTAGCTCACAGTTTCATGCACAGAGCGGCTCTTAGAAGCAAAGCGCTCTGTGCATTGTGAATCTACCGTACTCATCTCTTCTGTCAGTGCCAGCCAGTACCATCCAGTGCCAATCAGTGCCATCTGCCAGTACCATCCAGGACAGGTGGTGGGCAGGTGGTAATGGCTACAATACCTCTGTTCTGGCTACAATCCCTGTGTAATGACTGAGTCCCTGTGTTCTGGTTACAATACACGTGTTCTGGCTACAATCCCTGTGTAATGGCTACAATCCCTGTGTAATGGCTACAATCCTGTGTAATGGCTACAATACCTGTGTAATGGCTGAGTCCCTGTGTAATGGCTACAATACCTGTGTTCTGGCTACAATCCCTGTGTAATGGCTACAATCCCTGTGTAATGGCTACAATACCTGTGTAATGGGTGAGTCCCTTTGTAATGGCTACAATACCTGTGTTCTGGCTACAATACCTGTGTTCTGGCTACAATACCTGTGTAATGGCTCCCTGTCCCTGTGTTCTGGCTGCTGCATTTCCCACCCTAGGCCTATACTCGAGTCAATAACCTTTCCCAATTTTTTGTGGTAAAATTATTTGCATCGGCTTATATTCGGGTCGGCTTATACCTCGAGTATATATAATATATATATATATATTTTTTAGCAGAGACCCTAGAGAGTAAAATGGCGGTCATTGCAATTTTTTTTTTATGTCACGCGGTATTTGCACAGCAATTTTTCAAACGCATTTTTCTTTAAATGTTTTAAATACAGTTTAATTAATTTTATTGCTCAAAAACACAATATTAAACCCAATTTTTTTTGTGAAATATAAAAGATGATATTACGCCACGTAAATAGATACCTAACATGACACGTGGTAAAATTGCGCAGGTGGAATGGCGACAAAGTACGGTACTTAAAACTCTCCATAGGCGATGCTTTAAATTTTTTTACAGATTACCAGTTTAGAGTAGGTCTAGCTCTAGAATTATCGCTCTAGCTATAACGTTTGCGGCGATACCTCACATGGGTGCTGCGAACGCTGTTTACATATGTGGGCTTGACCTACGAATGTGTTTGCTTCTCTTTATGGAGATAAAAAAACATTGATCTCTGCTTTCCAGGGGGAAAAATGGCAGAGCTTACATCTGCTAAAGCTGGTGTACCGTCATGACATTGCTTCCGGCCTCCCAGGATCATAGAGCTGGCCGGGGACCCTCCAGTCCACAATCAGCTCTATAGTAACCCGGCGCCGCCGCTGGATTGGATCTCTGGCTCCCCGATCACACAGGAAAGCCTGGAGAGGCACCGTTGGCAGGTGGGATGGGGGGGGATGTCCCGTCCCACTGCCTGTAAAAGCCATCCAGCAGCTGGTCAGCTGCTAGGAATGTTTTTACACTGTAGGGAATCTCCGGCTGAAAACAAAGATATCTGAATGATGCATGTAACTGCACCCATCATCCAGATATCTCCACTTCAAGGCCAGGACGTCATATGATATCCTACGGTCGAGAAGTGGTTAATACAATGAAGTAGGGATGAGGTTTCTGTTCGGTCCAAACGTTAGTTCAGACCAAACAGGGCATTTGGCATGGAAGCACATGAAAGCTTACAGCCAAACTGCTGCATCCTTACCAACCACTGACGTCACTTGGCCTATTCACTTACATAGCTGGGAATCTCCGGACACGTAAGCAAATGGGCAAGGAATGAAGCTTTACATCCCTGCTTAAATATGGCCACATGGCCATTTTTGGGCAGTGATGTCACCACTATCCCCAGCCCTTCCTTTATGTAGCCAATGACAGCTGGGGGAGCTGTCATTTGGCTATTGTTGTCCTCAGGGATTGGTGATATGTGGGGTTCAGATTCGGCATCTGAATGTCTTTGAACCCTGCCGAACAAAACCCATGGCAGTTTGGCTCATTACCACAACTGAGTTGCCACTTTAACATTTAAAGGGATGAGTGGTTTAATTTCCCTAAAATTTTGGTGGAAATCAAGAGGTTTTGACTAAATGTTACTATTTTTGAGTTTATTGTGAGTAAGGGATGGAACTTTAGGTTCCGCTCAAGGTACTCTATACCAATTACCTCTGCTGACTCACACTAAGAGGGCACCGTTGTGGAAAGAGCCCATCTCAGCTCAATATACACATATAGTCAACGGGGTCCATGAGAAAGCCCTGTAGAAAGAATAAAATGCTTCGGAGACATGATTTGGCCGAAGCCGGTTTCTGACACCTGGGCTCTTGCTGCACTGCGAAACTTGGGTATCCACTTCCTGAGCGTAGGATGTTATATGATGTCCAGGCCTTGAATTGGAGATATGCGGATGATGCCAGCAGCTGTACAGACATCATCCAGATATCTTTGTTTTCATCCAGAGATTCCCTACAGTGTAAAAGCTATCCTAAGGGCTGATCAGCTGCTGAATTGCTTTTACAGGCAACGGGAGTAGACACTCCCCTCCCGCTGCTTAACAGAGTCTTTCCGGGCTTTTCTGTGACATCAGGGAGCCAGAGATCTGAACTAGCGGAGGCATCAGGTTACCACCAGGTGGTCCCCGGCCATCTCTATGACCCTGGGAGGCTGGAAACTACATCATGACGTCAATTCGGCTCTAAACACGTAGATTTTTTTCACCTGGAAAGCAGAGATCAATGTTTTTTTTTTGACATCATGCTTTC
The DNA here is from genome assembly GCA_018402905.1 of Glandirana rugosa. Classification (NCBI taxonomy): domain Eukaryota; kingdom Metazoa; phylum Chordata; class Amphibia; order Anura; family Ranidae; genus Glandirana; species Glandirana rugosa. Next base: position 650,533 of record BLSH010438153.1, read on the forward strand.
CAAGACAGAGGAGATATCTGGGGTCCTATTGACCCCAGATGTCTCCATAAAGGGGACCTGTTACGCCTTATTCCTATTACAAGGAATGTTTATATTTCTTGTAATAGGAATAACAATGAACAAGAAAAAAAAATGAAAGGGACAGTGTAAAAAAATCAAATATAAGAAAAAAATAATAATAAAAAAAGAACTTTTAAAGTGCACGCAGAAGCGAACGCATACATAGGCCTGCATATCAAAATGGCATTCGCACCACACAGGTGAACGTTATAGTGAGAGCAATAATTCTAGTGCTAGACCTCACTAGGATTGCAAACAAGTGCATTGGAATAAGTGCAGTTAAAACACAGGAGTTTAAACAGAAGGAGTTTACACTCTGAGCTTGATACAACCAGCTACTACATCTCATGCAAGCCATTATATTTTGGAGATCCTGCTTTGATTGATACCTATCCCTTATATGAGGAACGGTGGATACAGTTCACTTGACGAGGATCCAGCAGATACCTGATGAGTAGTGTTGAGCGAACCCGGACTGTAACGTTCGGGTCCGTATCGAACTTTCGGGTGTCCGGGAACCAGACCCGAACACGGACATTTCAAAAAACGTTTGGGTTCGAGTTCTGGGTTCTGGTAGTTGATCACACATGTTGAATAGCTGCAGGGCCGTCAATCAACAAGCCTTTCACTGGTTTGCCCTTAGAAGCCATCACAGCCATGCCTACTAATGACATGGCTGTGATTGGCCAGTGCATCATGTGACCCAGACTCTTTATAAGCTGGAGTCACAGTGCTGCATGTCACATGCTCTTGGGTTAGTGTAGGGAGAGGAAGCTGCCGGCGTTTTTGTGAGGGAGAGATTGCAGACATTTTAACATCTGATCCTGCATCCTGAGATTACTACTGCTGTTGCTCTGAGGGACAGATTGCAGAAATTTTAGATTTCACATACTGCTGCTTTGAGTGACAGAGTGCAGATTGCAGATCAAACTCTGCATAACACAACCATCATTACGTTCGTACACAACGATCAGATTGTGGGATCGTACACAACGATCAGATTGTGGGAGAGATTTGAGATTTCACATACTGCTGCTTTGAGCGATCTGACTGCACTAGGTAGAGGCTTCTGCTTAGATGGACAGATTATTGTTCAAAAATCATCTCCTAGTTTATTTGATTTTAATTTATTTTCCCTATCCCCATTTTTTTTGTAGGGCACTTGCCCTACTCTTACCCTCATTTTACTTCCTTTGCAGCCCTCTAGCACTTGCCAGGACTTTGTTACAGCCATTTTTGTGCCTAAAAGTTCGGGTCCCCATTGACTTCAATGGGGTTCGAGGTCCGGGATAAAGTTCGGGCAACGTTCGGTGCCGAACCCGGACTTTTTCCCAAAGTTCGTTCGGACCCGCAGAACCCGAACGTCCAGGTGTTCGCTCAACTCTACTCCTCAGTAATTCCAAACTGGTAACCTGTAAATATGTTAAAGCGTGGCCTATGGAGATTTTTAAGCACCATTGTTTGGCGCAATTTTAAAGCGTGACTTGTTTGGTATCTAATTACTCAGCGTAACATCATCTTTTATATTTTACCAAAAAAAATCAGGTTATATAAACCTGTAAAGAATTTTAAAGTGTCGCCTATAGAGATTTTTATGTACCGTAGTTTGGAACCATTTCACGAGTGTGCGCAATTTTAAAGTGTAACATGTTAGGTATCTATTTACTCGGCGTAACATCATCTTTTATTCCTTACTAAAAAATTGGGTTATATATTGCTTTTTTTTTTGCATAAAAATTCATCAAAGTGCATTTTTTCCAAAAAACTTGAGCTGTAAAAATTGCTGCGCCAATACCATGTGACAGAAAATTTGCAATGGCCTCCATTTTTTTCTCTAGGGCAGTGATGGCGAACCTTGGCACCCCAGATGTTTTGAAACTACATTTGCCATGATGCTCCCGTGGAGCATCATGGCAAATGTAGTTCCAAAACATCTGGGGTGCCGAGGTTCATGCCATCGCTGCTCTAGGGATCTCTCCTAAAAAAAACATGCAATGTTTGGGGGTTCTGAGTAATTTTCTAGCAAAAGATTATTTTTACTTGTAGGAGAGAAATGGAAGAATTGGCCCAGTAGGGAGGTGGCTATGAATACAAGACTTTTCATTTCACTGATCCTGCATATGTTCCTGCGCCAAAAACAGCCCAAAATTAACTTCATTATTATATAAGCAAAAAAAAGGGTTTTCTAGAGCAGTGCCACTGTCCCAAATATTCAGTACAAGGAGAAATTGTGGGAAAACCCCACACGTATGGACGGCACACCACGAGATAACCAGAAAAGTTAATAAAAAATATATTTTATTACAATATTCAATGTTGTAATATTATTCAATTAACGGCACACCATGAGATAACCAGAAAAGTTAATAAAAAATATATTTTATTACAATATATGCAATACATACAAAAAGTTACTTAATATACAAATTGAACTACCAACTGTTCTAGTATTAATATGACTGTTTTCTCCTTTTTGTCAAGCTATCCCGGCAACCTACACCCATGCTGTGATAAGGTCCTGAAGAAGCTCAAGGCGAAACGCGTCGACCTATTGCAACTCTTATGCATACACATCATGGTTGTGCTGGTAGCTGGCATTACACTTGTCGGGTATATGCTTACAACTATAGATCTGGAGACTACTCAGATCTAAACATGGAGATATTGATTTTATAATAGAAATAATTTGCTCTGTTTTTTATGAATATTGTAATAAAATATATTTTTTATTAACTGTTCTGGTTATCTCGTGGTGTGCCGTTAAAACGTCCATACGTGTGGGGTTTTCCCACAATTTCTCCTTGTACATTCAATATTTTATTTATTTTTTTTCCAACAGAAATAAAGAAAAAATCTTAATGAAATTTAAACTGCCAAAAAATAAAACACAGAAATCCGAGCTGAGCTTGGGGCATTTCAATTCATTCAAATCCAAATGAATTATGGGACCGACTCCAGTGCAGGGAAAAGATGCCCACATGCGCCCACTTCTTGTTCCGTTGAGGTATCTCAATAAATAATCACTTGATTTACACAACTGCGTCCCAAGATTATTTAAAGTTCACAAAACACGGCCGGTTGAGGCAGACATGGCAGATTAGTCACCTGATTACAGTAACGTGTGCAACAAATTAGCGTATTTAAAGGGCAGCTCAAACGCTGATTGCAGATTGTAGGGTTGGAATAAAAACACGTAACTTTTATTGCACAACGCTGTTCTATTTTTTACCACCTTAAATATGCCTTTTTATTTTTTTTTAATACCATGCACTTATATACCTGCATTGTGGAGAGAAAAAGTGCCATTATCGGGAGGCTGGGTACATTTTTCAAATGTCAATGCAGCTAGTAACTATAACACATGGTGAAGTGGGGGTGGATTTTTTTTTTTCCCCCCACTCACATGTTTTGTTCACAAAATCTCCTTTTTCAATCTCAGCGGGCCCGTCGTATAATTTATATTATATTGAAATTCTGCATGCGTGCAAGATTGATTGTTTGCTATTCTTGCTAGGCAGGTTACTTTGTGGCTACTCGCTAAGTCTTAAACGACTCAGTCACTGTATTTAACCTTTTCATTAGTCTAAAATTCCTTCATGCAGAAAACTGAACTTCACTTGGTATTAATATAAACATTCTTTTTTTTTTTTTATTACATTTTTGTTTAAAATTTCCTTTATTATTCTTGTATAGTACAGGAGGATACAAGAGGATGCAACTTTCAGAGCAATTAATTACCAATAAGTCTGGCTAATCCCAAAAAAAAAAAAAAAAGTAATCTTTTGTATGATGCTAATTGTAATTTATCAGTGAGAATGCTTAAAAAAAAGAGAGTATATTTTTTGGAAAATTTGACTTTTTAGTTTATTAAGATAGTTTTACATTTTTTTCAATTTTTTTAATTGTATTTCATTATATACAATTACAGGTATATCTTTTTTTTTCAATACTTTATTTTCCAAAAGAACACACAGTAAATACTGAGACCAAACCCCATGAAATGAAATCTTGAGAACAATCAACATACCGATTACAGGTATATCTTAACTGAACTATATTATATTATATTATTATTATATATTATATTATATTATATTATATAAATTAAAATTCCTGTACACCATAAACACTTGCCATTTTTGGGACAATTTGACATTTTAGTTTATTAGGATAGTTTTACATTTTTTTTATTTTTTTTTATTGTATTTCATTATATACAATTACAGGTATATCTTTTTTTTCAATACTTTATTTTCCAAAAGAACACACAGTAAATACTGAGACCAAACACCATGAAATGAAATCTCGAGAACAATCAACATACAGATTACAGGTATATCTTAACTGAACTATATTAAATTATATTATTATATTATATTATATTATATTATATTATATTATATTAATTAAAATCCCTGTACACCAAAAACACTTGCCATTTTTGGGACAATTTGACATTTTAGTTTATTAGGATAGTTTTACATTTTTTTTTTTTTTTTTTGTATTTCATTTCATTTATTATATACACTTACAGGTATATCTTTTTTTTTTTCAATACTTTATTTTCCAAAAGAACACACAGTAAATACTGAGACCAAACGCCATGAAATGAAATCTTGAGAACAATCAGCATACCGATTACAGGTATATCTTAACTGAATTATATTCAATTATATTATTATTATCTATTATATTATATTATATTAATTAAAATTCCTGTACACCAAAAACACTTGCCATTTTTTAGGACAATTTGACATTTTAGTTTATTATTATTATTATTATTATTTTTTTTTTTTAAGTAGGGTTTTCATAAATGCATGATATTACAGTGGGTATATAAAATAATCACCCCCCTCCTTAAAATAATCAAATTGTGTTGCTTTGCAGCCTGAAATGAAGGCAGACACAGTTTTTGTTTCACCCAGCTGTATTTACTCAGTGCAATTTATAACATATATATAACAGATATAACCAGGGCTTTTTTTTTTAGCGTGAACGCGGGGGGATGCAGTTCCTGGACCTCCAGCACTGGATTTATGCAGTGGCAGGGGATAGTGGGGTTTGCTGAATGGTCCAATTGTGCCAGCTGTCGGGGGATCTATTGTTGCTGGGAAGCTTTGTTGTTGAGGGAGAGGTCTATTGTTGCTGGCTGTTGGGGGATCTATTGTTGCTGGGGGGATTTGTTGTTGAGGGAGAGGTCTAGTGTTGCTGGCTGTTGGGGGATCTATTGTTGCTGGCTGCTAGGGGATCTATTATTGCTGGGGGGGGTGGTTGCTGAGGGAGGGTTCGGTTGTTGCTGAGGGGGGGTTCTTATGTTGTATGTGGTCAATTATTGCTGGTAGTGTTCTACTGTTAAGGAGAGGTCTATTGTTGCTGGCTGCTGGAGGGTCATTTAATGCTGGCTACTGGGAGACCTATTGTTGCTGGTGGGGTCTGTTGTTTCTGAGGTGGGCCTGTTATTGCGAGGCTGTATTTTTTTGCAAGCGCTCTATTGTTGCTGGGGGAGGGGATCTGTTATTGTTGTGGGTGTCTATTATTGTGGGGAATCTATTTTTATTTGGGGTGGGGGGGGGGGTATTGTTGCTGGCTGCATGGGATCCATTTTATTTATTTTCTTATTGTAATGATCAAATTCCATACTGATTACTTAGCACCGCAAAACTATACTTGGTTCTGTTTTCTCTAAGAGAGGTGGTACTGGGAGGTGGGTAGGGGGTGGAAACAAGAGGTGATTTTGGAGAGGGGAGTTTCTGATCCTATTCTCTGAGAAAAAAAAGCCCTGGATATAACACCAACATGTCAAAAATAAAAAAGGCTCAATCAGGTGTAGCTAATCACCTTCTTAATAGCACATAAAGCCCTTTGACTATCAACTGTGACCAGCTGTAGTCATTTTGATTAACTCAGCTTGAAAAGAGCTTTCCTGGAGCATTTCAGTCCCTGGTAGTGCAGCTAAAGCAAACAATCAACTATGGGTGGCAAGGCACTGTCAAAGTTGTGGACAGGCACAAGTCAGGAGATGGATGCAAAAAAAATGTCAAAGGCTTTATCAATGCCTAGAAGCACAATGAAGTATATTATTGACAAGTAAGAATGTATTTGGTAGAACACAGACCCTCCATGGATCAGGACCTCGCTCCAAACTGGATGAAAGAGCTAGGAGGAAACTGGTCAGGGAGGCCACCAAGAGGCCTACTGCTACTCTGAAGCATTTGCAGGAATTTATGACGAATATCACAAACTCTACAAATGTAGCTTGTATGGGAGGAGGGTTGCAAGAAAAAAGCCGCTCATCAAGAAAGGCCACATGCAGTCTTCACTGAGCTTTGCCAAAATAATACGCTGTTATGGGGGGTGGTAATATCATGGTATGGGGGTGGTAATATCCTGGTATGGGGATGGTAATATCCTGGTATGGGGGTGGTAATATCCTGGTATGGGGGGTGGAAACATCCTGTTATGGGGATGGTCATATCCTGGTGTGGGAATGGTAATGTTAGAAGACGGTGCGGAGGGTTAATAGCATTTGATTGTGGTTTCCTCTAATTTTTAGAGGAACAGCTCTATTTAAACTTCCTGCTTCCTGTAAGCAGATGCTGCCTGAGCTACAGCGTGTGCCCTGTTTTCCTGAGTGTTCTGCTACCCGTTATCTGATTCCTGTGACCCGGCCTGCCTGACCTTGCCTGAACTCTGCCTGTACCGACCCCTGGCTTGCCTACGACCATCCGACCGCCTCATCCTTCTGTACCTCTGCTGCCTGCCCGTTGCCGACCCTGCTCGTCCCTGACTCCGCTACTGTGCCTGCGACCATCCGGTCCCAACAAGTATCCTGCTCTAAAACATCAGCACCCTTCCAGCACATCTCCTGTCCGCTGCTGACGGATACTCCTGGACTTCTACAGGCACTCTTACCCCACCGTGCTCCTGTGGCCGCTGTTCCCAACTCCAGCGGTCCCACGAACCGGAGTCGTAGGAGAGGCCACCCCCGACCGTCAGGCTCACTACCAGGTACTTAACAGGTAATATCATGTTATGGAGGGTGGTATTATCCTGTTATGGGGATGGTAATATCCTGGTATGGGGATGGTAATATCCTGGAATGGGGGTGGTAATATCCTGGTATGGGGGTGGTAATATCCTGGTATGGGGGGTGGAAATATCCTGTTATGGGGATGGTAATATCCTGTTATGGGGGTGGTAATGTCCTGTTATGGGGATGGTAATATCCTGGTATGGGGATGGTAATATCCTGGTATGGGGTGGTATTATCCTGTTATGGGGGTGGTAATGTCCTGTTATGGGGATGGTAATATCCTGGTATGGGGATGGTAATATCCTGGTATGGGGGTGGTAATATCCTATTATGGGGTGGTAATATCCTGGTATGGGGGTGGTAATATCCTGGTATGGGGGTGGTAATATCCTGGTATGGGGGTGGTAATATCCTGGTATGGGGGGTGGAAATATCCTGTTATGGGGATGGTCATATCCTGGTGTGGGAATGGTAATATCCTGTTATGGAGGTGGTATTATCCTGTTATGGGGGTGGTAATATCCTGTTATGGGGATGGTAATATCCTGGTATGGGGATGGTAATATCCTCTTATGGAGGGTGGTATTATCCTGTTATGGGGATGGTAATATCCTGGTATGGGGATGGTAATATCCTGGTATGGGGATGGTAATATCCTGTTATGGAGGTGGTAATATCCTATTATTAGGGTGGTAATATCCTGGTATGGGGGTGGTAATATCCTCTTATGGAGGGTGGTATTATCCTGTTATGGGGTGGTAATATCCTGGTATGGGGATGGTAATATACTGATATGGGGGTGGTAATATCCTGGTATGGAGGTGGTAATATCCTATTATGGGGGTGGTAATATCCTGTTATGGAGGTGGTAATATCCTATTATGGGGTGGTAATATCCTGGTATGAGGGTGGTAATATCCTGTTATGGGGTGGTAATATCCTGGTATGGGGGTGGTAATATTCTAGTATGGGGATCATAATATCCTGGTATGGGGGTGGTAATATCCTGGTATGGGGGTGGTAATATCCTGTTATGGGGATGGTAATATCCTGGTATGGGGATGGTAATATCCTGGTATGGGGATGGTAATATCCTGTTATGGAGGTGGTAATATCCTATTATTAGGGTGGTAATATCCTGGTATGGGGGTGGTAATATCCTCTTATGGAGGGTGGTATTATCCTGTTATGGGGTGGTAATATCCTGGTATGGGGATGGTAATATACTGGTATGGGGGTGGTAATATCCTGGTATGGAGGTGGTAATATCCTATTATGGGGGTGGTAATATCCTGTTATGGAGGTGGTAATATCCTATTATGGGTGTGGTAATATCCTGGTATGAGGGTGGTAATATCCTGTTATGGGGTGGTAATATCCTGGTATGGGGGTGGTAATATTCTAGTATGGGGATCATAATATCCTGGTATGGGGGTGGGGTATGATCTTATAATGGTGGGGGT
>BLSH010438153.1:660286-670294 GCA_018402905.1 Glandirana rugosa
CACAGTGGTTGGAGGAGGGGAGCACACAGTGGTTGGAGGAGGGGTAGGGGAGCACACAGTGGTTGGAGGAGGGGGAGGGGAGCACACAGTGGTTGGAGGAGAATACGGGGAATGTCCTTGCATGGCCTAGTCAGAGCCCAGACTTAAACCCCATTGAAAATCTGTGGAGTGACTTGAACACTGCAGTCCACAAATGCTCACTATCAAATGTAATTGAACTTGAGCGGTTCTGCAAACAAGAACGAGCAAATATTGCAAAGTTTAGATGTGCAAAGTTAGTAGAGACAAATCCCAACAGACTAATGGCTGGAATTACAGTAAAAGGTGGTCCAACAAAATACTGACATGCGAGGGTGGGGTGGGGGGGGGGTCCTTTTTCCAACTCATTGATTCTGTTTTTATTTCTTTATTTTTTTCTGACACATTGGTGCCAAATCTTTGGATGTATAAGTTGCACTGAGTAAATACATCTAAATAGGGGGGTGATTCTTTTCTATACCCATTGTAAATTTGCTAAATCACTGTGCACTATAAACGTTTGCCATTTTTGGGACAATTTAATATTTTATTTACTTTTTTTAACCACCTTCCGCCCGCACGATTGCCAAATGATGGCTACAGCGTGCACTCACATTGCTGGTAGAGCATATATTGACCTCCTCCCATGATTGCGATTCCCACGCACCCCCAGTAGCGTGTCCTTCAGACACAGCTGATCATACATTGGGGTAAAGAGCCAATCTCAGCTTATCACAGTGTAAACAGGAATTACCGGTTATCGGCAGTCTGCTCCTCATGCTGACAATGCATGAGGAGAGGAGAGACGATAACCCGGCAAATCCACACAGGGGACATCTATGTACACTGATAATCAGGGCACTGATCATCAGTGTCCTGATGATCAGTGCAGCCCTAACAGTGCCCATCAGTGATGCCTGTCAGTGCCCAACAGTGATGCCTATCAGTGACACCTATCAGTGCCGTCTATTAGTGCCCATCAGTACCACCTACCAGTGCCCTTCAGTGCCGCCTATTAGTGCAGCCTCATCAGTGCTTCCTCATCAGTGCCCATCAGTGCCACCCCATCAGTACCCATCAGTGCCGCCTCATCAGTGCCCATCATTACCGTCTCATCAGTGCCCATCAGTGATGCCTATCAGTGCCCATCAGTGATGCCTGTCAGTGCCCATCAGTGAGGCCTATCAGCGCAACCTATCAGTGCCTATCAGTGCCACATATCAGTGACGCCTATTAGTGGCCATCAGTGCCGCCTACCATTGCCCATCAGTGCAGCCTACCAGTGCCCTTCAGTGCCACCCATCAGTGCAGCCTCATTAGTGCCTCCTCATCAGTTCCCATCAGTGCCGCCTCATCAGTGCCACCTTATCAGTACCCATCAGTGCGGCTTCATCAGTGCCCATCAGTGAAGGAGAAAAATTACTTATTTAGAAAACTGTATAACAGAAACTAAGAAAAACTTTTTTTTTTATTCCAAAATGTTCGGACATTTTTTATTTGTTTAGCAAAAAAAAGAAAACCCCAGTTGTCATTAAGTACCACCAAAAGAAAGCTCTATCTGTCTCAAAAAAGTATATAACATTTAGTTTGGGTATAAAATGTTACATGACCGTGCAATTGTCATTCAAAGTGTGAAAGCACAGAAAGCTAAAAATTGTCCTGGGCAGGAAGGGGATAAAGGTCCCCGGTAGGGAAGTGGTTAAACTAGTTTAATTGTAAAATGAATGATATTAAATTTGCTAAATCACTGTGCACCATAAGCAATTGCCATTTTTTGGGACAGTTTTATATTTTATTCTAATTATTCATCAAAATCTTATTTTATTTTGGTTCAGTGGATGGTTTCAAAGTAGGTAAATTATAACCGAATTTTCGAATTTCGTATTTTCGGCTGTTCCCATCGCCAAATTTCCGAATTACCGCAATTGCTGAATTTCCGCAAATTATCGCAATTGCCGGATTCAAAATTCGTAATTCCTCCGAATTGCCGAATTTTGCAAAATTCAGTAAAAACGAAGTTCAGAAGTAAACCAATTTCACAAGCCTATTTGGTATGTGCATGTGCATGAATATGCAGGCAATGAACAGGCACAGTATACCTAATAGGACACCTTCGCTGAGCATGTGTGCTATATGCACGAGTATGAGCACAAGTACAAATCCGCACTGCCTTTCTAATGCTAAGAATCCAGTTTACCCTCCAACTTTCCAGACAGGAAGAGCACTCTCATATATCGAAAGTTGCCAGACCCCAGGGGAGGGCTGGGCAAGGGGGCAGGATGGCAATTGCCCCCCAGGCCACCCCAACTTACATTCGAAATGACTGGCAGCCATTACCCGCTGACAATATTTTCTTTTTGTGGAGGAAGTAGGGGTCAGGGGCACGGCCGCCAACTAACTGCAAGCATAAGGGGGCGCCCAGGGCTGGCCCTACCATGGATGATGTCTATTATAGGAGCCGGTCCAGGAGGCAGGACTTCGTATGACATTGTCTGCGCCCGGTAAGCAGGAGATCCCCGCTCTTTGTAATGCGGCAGCTCTCCTCTCTCTGCATTGCAGGCTGCATTGGATGGGCACTGGTGAGGTTGCATTGATGGGCACTGATCAGGCTGCATTGATGGGCACTGATGAGACTGCATTGATGGGCACTGATCAGGCTGCATTGATGGGCATCGATGAGGCTGTATTAATGCATTATTTTTGTTAAACCTCCTTTGTTGCTATTAACATTAAATTATGTTACCACATTGTATCATATTCGTCTTGCTTCTTAACATCAATATCCATTCTAAAACCCGGTGGGCATGGATGGTGAGCTGATTCGGTGGCTCAGTGGGTCACTTGACTGGACTTGCCCCCTAGGCCTAAGGCTGCCAGCCCTCCCCTGCCAGACCCTCTCACCTTTTTCACATTGGAGATCATTGGTCGACTTGGTTATTCCTTGTATGCATTTACCTATCATAGTCAGAATTGTCTAAGGACATTTTTTAAAAATATGGTTTGGTTGCGTGACAAGTCATCTGCTCAGTAGCTCCCCATAATTCTCTGGATTTGCCACCCTTCTAGAGGGATATTAGTTTGGTATTGTTCAACATTCTTCTCTACAATGATTAGTACCTCCTGAGATTGGTAAATATCATGGAATGTAAGTCATTGCTAAATGTGCCTCATCCAGTATCAATTAGACAAAAAGGGATGTGTGGGTAATTTTGGTCCCCAACCCAAAGCCACACAGATAAATGGGAAATCCCCCAGATAGCTAGGGGAATCAGATTATCACGACACTCTAGTATTAAATCACACTTTTACATAATGCTTAAAAGTATTCAGTTTATTTGTACAAAAAATAAAATATGTTTATCAACAAAAGCAGCGATACATATAAAATCCATCACCAGGTACAGCTATTTCCCCCCATAAGAGAGGATGAGCAAGAGCCACAGGAAGGACAATATTTTTGAAAAGTTGAGCCATGGACATCTAGGATACTGTACATGTTTCGCGGATATATAACCGCTTCTTCAGGAGAGATGTCTATGGCGGTAGAGAAAAATCACACAATAGCAGATACCGAAGGTATACATATCAGCCATGTCATAACAGGCATCTTCTATTATAATATTATACAACTGGGGAAGGTAAATAAAGTGATCCGCTTACCAACATACTCACTTGCACCAGAGGGCGCAACACAATGGATTAATGCTCCTCGTCGGCGTAAGGAAAGTTGATAATGTAAGTGTAAGGAAAGATGATAATGTTCTTAATATTAGGTACCTGTAGGGATCATGATTATATGGTCTAACTTAGGATCCCATTTAAATAATTCTTTTTCTCTGTATAGTACTATTTACATCTGTAGATATTTTTGATTTACGTTTAATATTTGTGGTTCTTATATGTTTGCCTAATTGTTTAAGTACACTGCTGTACAAGTGAACGCCTGTTCTTCTCTTTCTTCACCAGATGGCTCTTGTTGGTTCTGCTCCGGTCGGCAGAGTTGTAGCAGTCCGGAAGCGGCGATTTGTCTGCATGGATGCAGACTCTCTATGCTTTTGCTCAGAATGAGGCTTGGGTAATCATTGCCCTTTGGCCCCAGCTCTGAGTGTACTGACATCTTTGGGATGAATTACAGCGCAGACTGTGAGTCAGGCCTTCACGTCCAACATCAGTGCCTGACCTCACAAATGAGCTTCTGGAAGAATGGTCAAACATTCCCATAGACACTCCTAAACCTTGTGGACAGCCTTCCCAGAAGAGTTGAAGCTGTTATAGCTGCAAAGGACGGGCCAACTCAATACTGAACCCTACGGACTAAGACTGGGATGCCATTAAAGTTCATGTGCGTGTAAAGGCAGGTGTACCAATACTTTTGACGATATAGTGTATATTTACACTTTTTACATTGAATAAAGCGCAAAATTAAAAAAAAAATGTATTTAAATTGTAAATAACTTTTCAGTGCTTTGTACCATTGCTGATAGCAGAAGTATAAACAAAACAGTTGCCAGTCGGTATCGGGAATTGGTATCGGCGAGTACTAAAAAAAAAGTATCAGTACTCGTTAAAAAAATGGTATTGGTTGTTTTGTCACGTTTTTGGGTTGTGTTCGATATGTGCAAAGAGAGATGATACAAATACTTAAACGTATAACATTTATTAAAAGTGGTGACAGATACAGATAAGGATAAAGAAAATATTAAGAATACTTAACTAGAGGTGCTTTTTCTCCCATGGAGTCCCATAACATGGCACAAGTGATCAGGACCAGACACTTGCCTCATGGTCATTCTGGGTGAGACTACAATCATATAGGATTTGGCTTTGGTATTATAGAACTTGGAAAGCCCACACCCAGCCAACTCCCTTGGCAATATGACCCCTCAAAGACTTGACCAGTTTGCAATAACATTCCTTTGGTATACGGTAAAGCTATGCTTATGTCCTTATATGGCTCCTTGACCAGGATTTGGAGGCCTAGAATTCATTAGTGAGCCACAATATGAACCAACAATAACATGGAAATATGAAATATGCACTTTTTCCAACAATTCACCCCCTAGCTCACAAATCATATAATGCTTCCAATGTAAATAAAGGCAACATCAGCAATGAAGAAAGCACCTGACTATTGGTAAACAAAAAGAATAATTCTCCCACCCCCCAGTTTACCTTAAATCAAAAATGGGGGATCTAAAGTGTATCTATCCAAAGTGTAGATTCCCATTCTCCTCTCCCTATCTGAATTACCTGCATAGAAAATCTCATTCGGCTATATTAGGTCCGAAAAATATAAAAATATCCAAAGTTGAAAACTTACAAAAAAAAAACCCCGATATGTTGGACCAACAGAAGAACACCAAACGTTTCCTTTCGAAAGCACAGGAGTGGGTATGAACATCAAACTTTCCTTTCCAAGAGTTTAACCCCTTGCCGACCGCCGATCGGCATCTGACGGCGGCAAGGTGGCTGGTGAGTGCAAATCGCCGTCATATGACGGCGGCCGCGCTCAGGAGCCTAGTGAGCGCGGAGCGCCGCCGGAGGCGCGCCCGCGCGCTCACTGTGTTCGGGGAGGGCCAGGGAGCGGGTGCAGCGGCTTCGATTGCCGCCGGCTACCCGCGGTGGCCCCCCCGGAGCGAAGGAACGGAGGTCCGTGTATGTAAACACGGACCTCCGTTCTGTGAAGGGGGAAGGGCTGTGATCACAGCCTTCCTGTACGTGGAGGCTGTGACCACTTCCCTTCCCCAGCTAGGGCAGTCCCCCCACAGTTAGAACACGCCCAGGGAACACAGTTAACCCTTAGAGCGCCCCCTGCAGGTTAACCCCTTCACTGCCAATGGCATTTACACAGTAATCAGTGCATTTTTATAGCACTGATCGCTGTATAAATGCCAATGGTCCCAAAAAAGTGTCAAAATGGTCCGACATGTACCGCTAAAAATCGCAGATCGCCGCCATTACTAGTAAAATAAATAAATAAATAAAAACACCAAAAATGAATTCTTATCATCCGTAAACGCGACCACTTTTGCACAAACCAATCAATGAACGCCGATTGCGATTTTTTTTATCACAAATATGAGGAAGAATATAAATCGGCCAAAACCGATGAAAAAAAATGTTTTTTTATATATTTTTTTTTGGATTTGTATGTTAGCAAAAAGTAAGAAATTTGGGGTTTTTTTGCAAAATTGTCGCTCTTCTTTTGTTTATAGCGGCAATCAGAAATGACGCAGAGGGGATCAAATACCACCAAAAGAAAGCTCTATTTGTGGGAAAAAAAGGACGCAAATTTTGTTTGGGTACAACGTCGCACGACCGCGCAATTTTCGGTTAAAGCGACGCAGCGCCGAATCGCAAAAAGGGCTCCGGTCCTAAAGTTGGAAATCCTTCCGGGGCTGAAGTGGTTAAACATGTAGAAACTTGTCAAAATCCTCCATATCCGGTGATGGACAACAGAGTCTTGTATGAGATTACAGCTGCAGCACAATGATTGCTACGCTGTAGAACTGAAAGAACTGTAGAATACAAAGTCCATATCCTCCGGACTATTGCAGCTCACAAGTCATAGACGTGCAGACACATAACCACACGGTAGCTGGAACTTTACAGACAGTTCAGGCACATGACCATCAGAGCAGATAAAACAGATAAGACAGTTCAGGTACTTCACCATCAGATTCAGGTACGTGACCATGATAGCAGATGGAACAGTTCAGGTACTCGACCATCAGAACAGGTGGAACTTGCACCAACAGTTCAGCTGCTGATCATTGGCAAAGTCTTTATAGATGGTTGCCGGTATCAAACGTGTTTGTCTCCTTTCTCCAATATGCTTGTGGTTAATGTCAAGGCAGGTGTGTTACCAAGACTGTCAGTCCAACATTTCATAACTAACAATAATTCCCATATGGATCATCATAGATTTCTGAACCATTAAATTCACTATCCCTAGTGACCTTGTCTAACACTAAAAGAATAACCCAGCTTTTCTCATTCAGGGTGAAATATTGGTACAGGAACATCACCCACTACTCTGTATCTAAACTAAACTATGTCCAACCATAGGCCCAACTTCAAACTACTTAATGTGTGCGTCTCCTCTGTGTACTCCAGTCTCCGTCCACATTTCAAAGATATTCTGGCAGGCTAACTGGCTCTTGTTTACACTGACCCCAGTATGTGCAATCATTACCCATAAATAATGTGTAATCATTTACCAAAAACATTTAAATAAGTGTATCAAATGTGGTGACCAAAGGATCTCTGAGTGTCAGATATAGCAATGTATATATCAATATTTACAGCGTATTATTTTGAAGGACTTGCTTTAAAACATGTAACCATTGCGGATCATGATTATCTTAGACTGAAACCAACATTATGAGTGAACCTAAAATTACTTTTTTCCATAATGAATAACATGATTAGCTTGAATTCAATTGGTCATTCATATAGAACAATATATTTCAACCCAAACACCAGTTGTAAAACCTTTAACATTTAGTATAACCCATTCTCTTCTGTACTGTGCACATCCTGTGGATTCTGGTAATACACACAGGAAGGGACAATAGACAGAGATGTACAACCACATTATGGTTGGGTTCTTATACCCTCTAAATCATTAAAAATATGTAACCCATTGCAAATCGAATACAACATTACTACTGATTAAACGCTAGTATTTTTCCCTATTCAAAAACTTGAATACCCATCACGCAGCATCAAAATTATTAGCTGCTCTGTTTACAAACATTTCTAACGAAAACTGTCATTACATTCACATAGACAAACAAAATATCAACAATTAATATGATGCAAGTTGTCAATGTATGCTGTAATCTTCATCTTTAGTTATTGGACATCAAACCATATCAGACAGGTGGATTGATGCTGTTTAGCACTATTAAGGAACAAAACAAATGAAAGATCTTAGTGGGTTATCATTACATTTCCCACCTAGAAATAAGCAAATGGTTAGCACAAAACACATATTCATAACACTTTCCAGACAAAACATATGGCCATGTTGTTTAACCAGTTGCTGACTGCCCGCCGTGGCTTGACAGCAGCAACATGGCTCTCCTGTGTGAATCGCAGTCACTTGACGGCGGGTGCAGGAGCAAGTACTGTGGGCGCACACACACTAGCGGGGGAGCCAATGAGCGGACTCAATGTTCCCCGGCTGTGAGAGAACAGGGATCCGTGAATGTAAACAAACAGATCCCTGTTCTGACAGGGGAGGGGAGAGTGATCGTATGCTCCCAGTATATGGGAGCAGCGATCTCTCTCTTTTCCTGCAGTGATATTTATACAGTAATCGGTGGCTATTATATGTCAGTGATCCCAAAAAAGTTTCAAAAGTGTCCGATCTGTCTGCCGCAATATCGCAGTTCCGCTAAAAATAGCAGATCACCACCACTACTAGTTAAAAAAAAAAAAATAATAATAAAAACGCCATAACTACTGGAGATATTTCCCCAGATCCAGGACCACCATCATTTACCTTTGGACAACATACCAGACACCCCCAAACCTCTGACAGCAGGCGCAATCCACACAATTTAATTTCTATTCCTCTTATGCCTAGAACCAGCCTCCCCTTCTCCTGTGCCCTTTGGAGTGCCCGCTCTGTTTGTAACAAACTTACCACTGTCCATGACCTATTTATCACAAACTCCTTCAACCTACTTGCAATCACAGATACCTGGCTTCAAGATTCTAACTTCTCTTTCTTGGCTGCCCTCTCCCATGGTGGCCTCCTGTGGACTTACTCTCCCAGGCCTAGTGGAACGAAAAGGAGGGGTGTTGGAATCCTCCTATCCCCTCAAAGCACTTTTCAAGTTCTTCATCCACCACCCTTTCTGTCCCTCTCCTCATTTGAAGCTCACTGTATTTGTCTATTTTCTCCAGTTTCGTTGAGAATTACTGTGATCTATCGGCCTCCTGGACCGGTATCAAGCTTCCTTTACGACTTCTCTGCCTGGCTACCCTACTTTCTTTCTTCTGAAATTCCAACAATCATTCTTGGTGACTTCAAAATCCCTGCTAATCTTGACACTCCTGCTACTTCTAACTTTCTGAGGCT
This sequence comes from Glandirana rugosa, assembly GCA_018402905.1. NCBI lineage: Eukaryota > Metazoa > Chordata > Amphibia > Anura > Ranidae > Glandirana > Glandirana rugosa. The sequence continues at coordinate 669,396 of BLSH010438153.1, forward strand.
AACTTCCTCTTTTGACCTAAAACAATGGACACAATGCTTCTACTCACACTGATGGAAACTGCCTTGACCTCATATTCTCCTACTTATGCACTCCGTGCAACCTCTCCAACATTCCGCTTCCTCTCTCTGATCACCACCTTATTAGTTTCATTCTCTCCTTGTCTTCCTCCTCCTTGCCTTCCAGCTGCCAAACAATTATCCGTAGAAACCTTCGCCATCTTAACCATTCTTTTCTTTGTCCTGCTACAAATTGTCTCTACGACAAAATCTCATCCTTGTCCTGCCCCAACCTGGCCACTTCTATATACAACAGCTCACTGTCATCCACCCTAGATACCTTGGCCCCCCTCACTACACACAGAATCAGGCCCCGACCGCTACCACCCTGGCAGACAGACGATACCACAAGCCTAAAAAAAAAAAAGAGCCGCGCTCTTGAGCATCTGTAGCATAAGACTAAGTCACAGCAAGATTTCAGCCAATATAAATCTGCCCTCCAACAATACCATTCCTGCCTCCACACTGCCAAACAGACCTACTTTGAAGGAGATATCATCGACCCAATTTGTTCTCATAACTAACACGTCCTCCTGTTTCTCATACTCCCCTCACTCTTTAGACATCTCTCCTCTAGAACTCTGCTTAACATAGTTAGAATAAAAATTTCACTAATCGTTAGAGGACCCGTCACTCGTTCAACCACCCACCTCCATTACCTCCTGCTTCATCTCGCAATTTCCATCTTTTCTCAACTGTCCCCGAGGCACTCTCCAACAACTATTCTCACTATTTCATCCAGACAAACCGTCACACCTCCGTCCTTACCATAACAACCTCCCGTCTAAATATAACCGACTTTAGAACGACACTGAATCAGAATACGATGTCTACGAGTTCTC
>BLSH010438153.1:670652-683020 GCA_018402905.1 Glandirana rugosa
CTCTTGTCCTCCAGAACCCTCCTGGCTTCTCCCGCCGAACCAACTATAAAACTCTGATCCAATCTCTACATCGACCCTCGTCTCAACACCTACCGAAACGTTTAATAACAATCATGAAACTTAAAATATGCAACCCACTCACCTTCGGTCACCTCTCTAACCGTCTCTCCCCACCTCCTGTGACTCGCCAACCGTTCCATCTATTCAGAACGTCGTCGTCGTACGTAATAATGGGCTTCCCCCCTATTACATATGTTTCCATTAGGTTACTCCTCTCTCAACGTCATCAGCTCCACTCTCTATTGGTCTCTCACTTAATCTTCGAACCACCACAGTAACCAATTTTTCCCCGCATAAGATCGCTACAACGTATCCGACTCCGCCGTACTAAACCTGTCCCTAACATACACCAGAACTCAATGGCACAACTATTAGTGCGTCCCCACATGCCAGGGTTGCTAGGGATAACCCTAGACTCTGAACTGTCCTTTCAAGACCACATACAATCCCTGTCCAAATCATGCCGCCTCAGCCTATGCAACATCGCTAGAATACGCCCCTTTTTAACCAATGACACCACCAAGCTTCTAATTCACTCTCTGGTTATCTCTCACCTCGACTACTGCAACTCTCTCCTCATTGGATTACCTTTGTATACATTATCCCCCCTTCGGGTAATAATGCATGCTGCTGCTGCAAGACTTATCTACCTTGCCAACCGCTCAGTGTCCTCCACCCCTCTCTGCCAATCTCTCCACTGGCTTCCACTCACCCAACGTATAAAATTCAAAGTACTAACAATAATTTGCAAAGCCATCCACAACTCTGCTCCCAGCTACATCTCTAACCTAGTCTCAAAATATCAACCAAGCCGCCCTCTTCGGTCCTCCCAAGACCTCCTGTTCTCTAGCTCCCTTGTCACCTCCTCCCATGCTCGCCTCCAGGATTTCTCGAGAGCTTCTCCCATCCTTTGGAACTCTCTACCCCAATCAGTCCCACTGTCTTCTAATCTATCCATCTTTAGACGATCCCTGAAAACTTTTCTCTTTAAAGAAGCCTATCCTGCTTCTACCTAATACTCTTTCTTTCTACATCAGCTCATCCCCCACAGCTTTTACCTTTTGTATCAATTGACCCTCCCTCTTATATTGTAAGCTCTAACGAGCAGGGCCCTCTGATTCCTCTTGTACCAAATTGTGATGTAACTGTACTGTCTGCCTTCATTTTTTAAAGCGATGCGCAAACTGCTGGTGCTATATAAATCCTGTATAATAATAATAATAATAATAATAATACATCAATTATCATAGTTTGTAGGCGCTATAACTTTTTCGCAAACCAATCAATATAAGTTTATTGCGATTTTTTTTACCAAAAATATGTAGAAGAATACATTTTTGCCTATACTGATGAATAAATTAGTTTTTTTTTGGGGGGGGGGGATATGTATTATAGCAAAAAGTAAAAAATATTGTTTTTTTTTTCAAAATTGTCGCTCTTTTTTTGTTTATAGCGCAAAAAATAAAAAATGCAGAGGTGATCAAATACCAGCAAAAGAAAGCTCTATTTGTGAGGAAAAAAGGACATAAATTTTGTTTGGGTACAATGTCGCACGACAGTGCAATTGTCAGTTAAAGCGGCGCAGTGCCGAATCACAAAAAGTGCTCTGGTCAGGAAGGGGGCAAATCCTTCCGGGGCTGAAGTGATTAATGAGAGTGCACTCTTTTCTGCCCATGTTAAATGAGCTCATAGTAATTAATTGATTAATTATCACCAAGTGCATTTTAATTAAAGGACGTCCATCAAAAGTTGTCAATAATTCACCATGGTTAACATTATATTCACAATAACATTTATAGTATGTTCATCACATTATGCACAAACATTGTACATCACCAAACTCATTTTAATGTTTCTATTTTAATCTCTTGTGCAATTACATACAGATCTTGGAAACTTCTAGGAACAGATCTGGTTCCTTCTGTATTAATGAAAAAATGTATAAAACAATCATTAGTGGTGTATTCTAAAGTATCACACTTCATTCCAATCACTCCTCAGGACAATACATAGATAAGCACATTTATCTCCAGTGATCACTCACTATTGTCCTATCTTATACTGTTAATCTTTGCTTGGTCATACATTTAACATGTTGTACAGAACTTTTCTAGTCAGCTATCTTGTTCAAATAACTGGCACAAAAAGGGTACAACCAGGTTTTTATCAGTGGGTGAAGTATTCTCCCTTTCCACGTCCAGTAGGCTAAAATGGAGAACTAAACATTTAAATAATTATAATAATCATGGCTACCTTTTAGGAATCTAAAGGGTGTCGGCCGCAATCAGCCTTTTCTTTCTTTGTTTAAAATGAATCCTAGAGTTACATAGAAAAAACTAACAATTTCAACTAGGACTTTGTTTCTGCAACATTATTAATAATTTCCCTTGGTCTTATATATCACCCACATTTGAACATCACATGCTGCCTATTTCATAGCTGGTCAAAAATGAACACATTATCCTACATTTCACAGACAGAGTCCCTCACACAGTATTTGTTAAAGGAGGAAGGGGTGGGTGTTCTGGAAGCCTGTCTCTTTACCTCTATCCTCTGGACAGACACACAAATATGTCGAGACTGCATCTTTGCTGCAAATAATTTCTCAGTTAAACATACAAAGACTTTCTAACCAAGGCTTCTTTCTTTCTCATATGCCATTGTCTCAGTTTAAGTACCTACAATATGACCCTTCTGTATGTCTCACTTTTCTCATTTACAACTTTACAGAACTTGTGCTTCAGTTTCATCACTTAACTCTTCCAATATTAAACTCACATAAATGCTCAAACATAAGTAGCACAACTTATGTTACAAATCAGCCATACTTAGCATTATCTTTCTGTCTTAATTCAGGTAACATTGTCATTTTTAATACAAACCAAACAAAATGCATTCAACATATCTTCATCCTCAACATTAGTTAGCTACGAACAATTTGGACATACACACATATCTTATATTACTGCATTAACAATCTGATCGGTCAGCTCATCGTTTTCAAAATTCAAAATAGTCTGATTGCTCTGAAACTTCTATAATCCAGAGATCAATGCTATTTACTATCACAAACTGAGGCTTCCAGAAGATACAACAGTTTCATTTGTATATCAGTCTCTCACCCAATTTATCAAACAAAAAAAAATTGCAAGCCGGTGTCTAGTTGTGGGCACCAAAACAAAAATTGGCTTGCACCTGATCACCTAAAGGCATCTCAAATAAGCCAGCTAAGTATCTGATACATTTCCTATGCCTTCTGAATCTACTATGGCTTACAATACAAGAACACAACATTAAACCCAGCACAAACAGTCTAGAACAATTCTGCATCATTTTTGTATCTCTTGTTTGCACAATTCAAACACCCCACTTCTGGTACCAAAGGTTTTGTCACATTTTTGGGTCGTGTTCAATATGTGCAAAGAGAGATCACAGAAATACTTAAATGTATAACATTTATTAAAAGTAATGACAGATACAGATAAATATAAAGAAAATATCAAGAATACTTAACTAGGAGGTGCTTTTTCTCCCATGGAGTCCCATAACATGGCACAAGTGATCAGGACCAGACACTTGCCTCATGGCCGTTGTGGGTGAGACTAAACTAGTATAGGATTTGGCTTTGGTAATATAGAACTTGGAAAGCCCACACCCAGCCCACTCCCTTGGCAATAAGACCCCTCAAAGACTTGATCAGTTGACATTAACATTCCTGTGGTATACGGTAAAGCTATGCTTATGTCCTTATATGGCTCCTTGACCAGGATTTGGAGGCCTAGAATTAATTAGTGAGCCACAATATGAACCAACAATAACATGGAAATATGAAATATGCAATTTCTCCAACAGCAATGCATCCCTAGTGACAAGTGATCTGCTCAGTAGCTCCCCATAATTCTCTGGATGTGCCCCCCCTGCTAGAGGGATCTTAGTTCGGTATTGTTCAGTATTCTTCTATAGAGGTTTTATATATCTATAAACTGTCAACGAAGAATCTATTGAGTGCATTCTATTTCAAGAAAGTGGTAATACTCTTGATATGAGTCTTATTGCTAAAATGTCTCTGTATGCCTTTCTGTGATTCTTTAATGTCAAATGAATGTCACTCTTCGGCACCCACTATGGATGTACGCATGAAGTTGGAAAAAAATCTATCAAATGTTTACCCAAAATAATACAATATAATAATAATAACAATAAAAACATTGTATGCATTACTAATTTTTCAAAAAAGCAACTAATAATTATGGAAGAAGCGAGTGCCTCTGGTTGTGTGTTTTCTCGCTTTGTATTTGAGGTATCAGTTAGACAGCGCGGTACAAAGACACAATGACATCTGAAATTATTCTTTTTATTGCAGTGATGATCTAAATCGCACTGTAAAGCGGTGTTTATCGCCATAGAAAATGGCAAGATAATATGCAAGCCTGCCTTCATTGTCAATGTGTACAATGGTGTGTACATTTCTCTGCTATTCTCATTTTGTTCCAGCAGACATTGTACAATTCCACATTTTACAAAAGGCAGATAAGATGAAGAAAAGCACCTTATATTGCTGACTACTATTGTTTGCTGTTTGATTTTTTTTTTTTTTATGCATTCAAAGGGTCGGTCAGTTAAAGTGATATTACACCCAAATACAAAAATGTCACATATTGCAGCTTTCCAATTATTAGATGTGGTGACTGCATTCGTTTTCTTTTTTAGGCTTCTCTTTCCCTCTGTTTTACCTGGTGATCTGGCCAGTAACATACCCCTCTACTCTGGATGAAGGAGCACAGGAGGCACCTTTGGACAACTTTGCCTACAGCGGACGCCTATCAACAGTATTATGCGGGCGGACAGGTAGGCATTAAGTGATTATACGGCATTTACATTAACAATTTTTGCAGAGCTTTACCTTATGCTCTTGTTGTGCTTTTTAAGGCACTCCCATTGAACGCCACAGTGACTCCAAGAATCTCATGTATGGCTAGGATCAATACTTGAATTTTAGAGTGTTTGCATACATGTTTGTACACATATTTTCAGGCTTGAGTGTTTTTGTTTTAATCAATGGCAAGCTATTCGCTACACACTACACTAGAAACAGGAAAGCACAAAATTAAAGTATAGTTGTAAACCTCAGACATGAAATATGAACAAAGCATAGCCCTCTAAAGCAGCCTTTCTCAACCTTTTTAATGCAGAGGAACCCTTGAAATAAAGTTCTGGCCTCAGGGAACCCCTGCTAAAAATTACTCGTGACACATGTGATGATCTGTGGGAAGAATGCTCCTTACACTTGTGGACATTGGGAAGATTTACCCCCTTACAGAGAGCTAAAAAGATCAGTGGTGTCAGTGGGAACTTATCTGACAGTCAGAAATTGATCATTGCTCAAGGAACCCCTAGCAACCTCTGGAGGAACCCTAGGGTTCCATGGAACCCTGGTTGAGAAACCCTGCTCTAGAGTGTGTACTTGTCTCAGTCCAGAGCACTAAGTGCCATCTCTGTCTGCTGCCTCCTTCCTCTGCTAACTGCATGAGTCACTTCTGACATGTTTTCCTGACACCAAGGCCAATAAAGGAGTCAGGGAGGGAGCTCCAGCACACAGCCTGCGATTGACAGCCTCTGTTCTGTTCCTGTGTGCCGTGTGAAGGGGCATGTGTCTTTGCCCTCTAATCAGCTCTCAGAGTTGCGGAGTGTAACTTCAGCTATCCACCCCTTTTTTTCTGTACTCTCATACAAGCTTAAGAAAAACTGTGTTTTGTATGGAGGTAGAGAAGAGAAGACTGCAGATAAACAGGGACAACTCAGGTAAGAGGATTTGTTTCATTTCTGTGTATCATCTGAGGCCAGTCACTTCACTGGGCACTTGAGGGTTTACAGCCACTTTCATAAACATAAAGATCCCCATTGTATTTAATGATGTCTGTTTAAACTAGGGCATTGTGTCACTTGGAGCTGGTTACTAGAAGCTTGAAAAGATGCACAAGCTTTATTTTGGCAGAGTCACACATTTTTGGTCTATATAGACTTCACACAGCACACAGGAACAGAGCTGAGGCTGTCAATCAAAGGCTGTGTACTGGAGCTCCCTCCCATGTCACCATTTTTCTCTTGGTGTCAGGAAAACTTGTCAGAAGTGACTGCTGATAGCAGAGGAAGGAGGCAGCAGACAGAAATGTCACTTAGTGCTCCGCACTGAGACAAGTACACACTATAGAGGGGATATGCTTTGTTCATATTTCATGTCTGAGGTTTACAGAAACTTTAAAACTCTTCTAGAAAAGTGCTTCAAATCACTCAGGTGTGAACCAGGGCTTAGAACAGTTAATCCATAAATACTTTCCCCCCCCCCCCAGGGGTCTTCAAGCGACAAAGTGGATTTGGAAGTAGAAGCCCAACCTGATATCCTAATATTCACATTACTTTGGTAGAGCTGAAGTTCGGACCTGGAGTTTAGCCCTAGAGTAAAAGTGATATTATCCTCGGTCAATCAATAACTGGTGCTGTTGTCGATTATCCCTGCCTGGAGTATCAGAAGGGGTGCACAACCCCACCGCACTACATCAGGAGGATCAGATTGAAGCTGGTTGTGTTCTTATTATTTTGGTGTAGGTTGGCTATATTCATAGGAGAGGCTTCGGAAGTATTTTCTTATTAAATAACCTGCTCAATGTTTGAAGTGAGTGGTGGGAAAGAGGGGAGGTTTAAGGAATGAGGTGGGGTTTATTTTTGTAGACATCTACTCTGTTGTCTGACAGTCCGCACCCATAGCCACATCCTTTTGACACCCTGATTACGTGTAACCTGTATGATGGAGTGCAGCCATTTGTATATAGATAATGCAGGGTTTATTTTTTCCCAGAGGTGGCCTTTAAACACCTGTAGAAGAAATGTAAAAAAAAATAGAACATCAACACCCTTTCAACGCGTTTCACCCTGATTGAGCTTAAAGGAGTTATAAAGGCAGAATGTGCATTCTATGCATTAAGATAAAATGCCTTCTGTGTGTAGCAGCCTCCCCAGCACCCCCCTAATACCTCCCTGAGCCCCCTCTCTATCCAGAGATGTACAGGAGTCCTTCAGCCGTCATTGACTCCCGTTGCTATCAATCAAAGTCAGTTAGCCAATCAGGAAAGAGATGGGATGGGGTAGAATGGCAGCTCCGTGTCTGAATGGACACACGGAGCTGCAGCTTGGATTTGGTGCCCCTATAGCAGTGATGGCGAACCTTGGCACCCCAGATGTTTTGGAACTACATTTCCCATGATGCTCATGCACTCTGCAATGTAGTTGAGCATCATGGGAAATGTAGTTCAGAAACATCTTTGGTGCCAAGGTTCACCATCACTGCCCTATAGCAAGCTGCTTGCTGTGGGGGCACTTGGGGAGGGGCCAGGAGCAGCGAAAAGGGATCTGAGAGGGCAGGTAAGTGTAACAAAAACAAAACAAAAAAGGAGACTTTACAATCACTTTAACCTGTACGATGGAGTATTGCCATTTGTATACAGATTTTGCAGAATTTGTTCTTGCTCATCAGTGGTCTTTAACCCCTTAGTGCCCAAGGTAAAATAAATCTAAAAACCTCAGCCCAATTTTGCAACTTTGACATGTGTTAGTAAAACCGTACATATCATTCATAACTACTTTGTGCATCCAGGTGGATTATACTGCGTTTTTTTAAGGACAAATTGGACTTTCATTTGGTGTTAATTGGTGATAAATATCTCCTGATTATTTTATTATCTTCTGAAAACTGGCTCAAAATAGTAAAAATAAAAAAAACTTTTTTTATTTAACTGTATATTTCTTGCTACTACCATAACCTAGCACCAGAAAACACCCCAAAATAAATTTTCCTGCTCCTGCCGATTGCATTGATACTACAGATGTGTATGTTAGTTGGTGTTTGTACCCGTAGTACGGCCCAGAAGCAATAGTGAGCATTTTCCTTTTTTTATCCTACCTAAAACACACCGACACTGATACTAGCTAAAAAAAAAAAATACTAACCCTGACCTTTGACCCTGACCTTGATCTTTGACCCTGACCTTGACCCAAACACTAACCCTGGCACTGACCTAGATTAAACCTTGAACTATGATTTTTTTTTATTTTTTATTTATTTATTTTTAACACAGAAGCTATCACAGCGATCAGGTGACTCGGAGTGGGACGTTCTGGGTCCTGATCATTAGAACGGGGCCCGGGGTTCTTGGTAAGACCCCAATCTCTGTGCTGGGAACGTGCCGTGCAGCGTCCTCCCAGCACAAAGGAAGATACGCAAATATGTGCCCCCCGGAAAAAAGCCCAGTCCATCGGGGCCGCATATTTGCGCACAGTCGACTTGAAGGGCTTAAACACCTGTAGAAGAAAAGCAAAAAACTAAACATCAAGCCTTTTAACCACTTGCTTACTGGGCACATAAAGCTCCTCCTGCCCAGACCAATTTTCAGCTTTCAGCTCTGTCACACTTTGAATGACAATTGCGCAGGCGTGTAACACTGTACCCATATGACATTTTTATTGTTTTTTTTCCCCACAAATAGAGCTTTCTTTTGGTGGTATTTGATCCCTGCTGGGTTTTTTATTTTTTTGCTAAACAAACGAAAAAATACCGAAAAACTGTTTTATAATTTGCTATAAGATTTTGAAAACAGGTAATTTTTCTCTTTCCTTGATGTGCGTTGATGAGGCTCTGATAAGGCGGCACTGATGGGCACAGATAAGGTGGCACTGTTAGGTACTGGTGAGGTTGCACTGATGGGCACTGATAAGGCGGCACTGATGGGCACTGATAAGGCGGAACTGATGGACACTGAGAGGTGGCACTGATGAGCACTGATAGGTGGCACTGATGGGCGTTGCTGATAGGTTGCACTGATGGGCTCTGGTAGGTGACTCTGATAGGCAGCACTGATAAGTGGCACTGATGATGAGGCACTGATGGGAATTGATTGGCAGCACTGGTGGGCATTGATAGGTGGCACTGGTGGGCAAAGGTAGGTGGCACTGTGGGCACTGGTAGGTGGCACAGGTGAGTACTTATAGGTGGCACTGGTGGGCACTGGTTGGCGCAGAAAAGGCAGAGGCAATATAGCGTGGGTGCGAGAAGATCAATGTAACATTATAATAATATCTCCAAAAGTATAAAGATTCTATCGTTCCCGTTTCTCTTTTTTTTCTCCTTTTTAATTTTAATTTAAAATTTTTCTTAATTTTTTTTTCTGTTCACATGTTAAGCTCCTTCGTATAGTAAATGTATTCTTTTATTGAATACAAAATGTTGCCCTTTCAACAGTTCAGCGCTGTCAAATGAGACGAGAAGAACACTCTCTCAGCGTTTAAAGAGAGATCACAGGGTATTCTGGAGTCTGATTTAATAGAACGAGAGCTATAAGCGGAGTAACACATCCCAACATGTAGAGAAATGCAGTTTCCATTTCATAGCAGCAGGAAAAGCTCCATTTGAATAAACACATACAGCACAATCAATCAAGCGTGGCAGATCATAACATTGCAAATTTCCTAAAGGTTTATTTTTTTCTTTTTTCACTTCTGGGCAATGTGTGATGCCGGCATAATGGAGACGTGGCTGCGAATTTCCTATCCTCTCCAGGTGAAAGGTTTTCTCAAAGCTCAATAGGGTTCAGGTAACACCCGAATTGTGAGACCCCAATAGGGTTGCCACCTGTCCGGAATTCACCCGGACAGTCTGGGTTTGAAATGATGTGTCCGGGTTTCAGTCTGCTTGAAACCATGACACATTATTCTCTATCAATTGTTTTATTGAATATTTTCAAAAGCTTAATAACCAATATAAACCAAAAAAAAAAAAAAAAAATGACAGTTGACATGGATTAAATCTAGATGAAATTAATACATCCATGTCTCCAGAGAGACATAGCAAGTAGGAAATAAGCATGGTATGGAACATATAACATAGAACACTTAATCCCCATGCCCTGGGCTACCTGTACGAAAGAATGGGGGTACCCAAGGGTTGTGCACATAGGATCGGTTGCGACACATACAGTTCCGGGGAGCCCCCCTTGCAGATAATGAAAAAACCCTGAATAAGGGAACATCAAAGCTCCCCAAGGTATCCCAGATACTATTGTGAAGGGCACAGCGATCAAGCAGTAGGGAGAACCATTAATGAGCTCTAGTTCCCAACGGGGGTAGGGAGGGCCAAGAACAGGGTTCTCAGCTCCCTCCTAGGCCTGCCTGTATGGAGACAGCAGAAGAGAAGGCAACTTGGGAAGTCCATGGTCAGACGTAATTATGTTGAACTCAGTAGAATTAACTGGGTGAGATGAAAAAGGAAGAAGTGAAGAGAGGGGAAGAGAAGAGAGAAGGTGGAGCAGTCACCGGGAGATTGTGGGGTATCAGTTTGTGTGGCATTCAGTAAGGGAGTGTGGACATAATCTGCTCAGGGTTCCCAGGTCAGTTCTGGACACATTATTCAGACTGGGCTGTGGCTCCCTAAGTAACTGAGTTGGCACACAAAAATCTATTGCCATCCGGAGCTGCGGGTTCACTGTGTGGGGGCAGGTTCGGCATCAATGGGGCACTGGGGGGGGGGGGGTGTCAGCAAAAACAGCTTGACCACATCCACTGTTTGCCGCAGTGCACAGCATTACCTCTCTCCCTGGGGCACCCAAAGATGTCCCAGGGTATTTATAATCCTATTGTGTATACTATGAAAAGAATGTGCCCTGTGCCGCTAAAGTGTTTGGTTTTGGCTTGAAGAAAAGGTGGCAACCCTAGACCCCAAGTCGCAAAACATGTGACAAGCTGGGACTTAACCCTTGGGTGGTTCAGTGGATATGCAGTTGGCTAAAGGATCCCAGAGTGTGGTTGTAAAGGGGGTTCACTCAGAACAGAGACCAGTCACGAGTGGGGTACCACAAGGCTCTGTACTGGGTCCTGTTCTATGTAACCTTTATGTAAGTGATATAACTAAAGGTTTGCTGGGCAATGTATGTCTCTTTGCTGATGATACAAAGGTGTGTAATAGGGTTGATATCCCTGGAGGTGTCTGTAACATGGAACATGGATTTGGCATTGCTGGAAGATTGGTCAAAGCAGTGGAGACTGCAGTTCAATATTTCTAAATGTAAAATAATGCATCTAGGGAAAAAGAATCCGCTTAGAGAGTACAGCATTGGGGGCACAGTGTTATCCAGCACTACAGAAGAAAAAGATTTGGGGGTGATTATTTCAGATGATTGCAAAATGAGCAAACAGTGTAACCAGGCAGTGGGAAAAGCAAATAGAATTCTGGGATGTATCAGTAGAGGGGTCACCAGCAGGAGGAAGGAGGTTCTGATTCCTCTATATAGATCTTTATATCACTAGAGGGTCACCAGCAGGAGGAAGGGGGTCCTGATTCCTCTATATAGATCTTTATATCACTAGAGGGACCACCAGCAGGAGGAAGGAGGTTCTGATTCCTCTATATAGATCTTTATATCAGTAGAGGGATCACCAGCAGGAGGAAGGAGGTTCTGATTCCTCTATATAGATCTTTATATCACTAGAGGGATCACCAGCAGGAGGAAGGAGGTCCTGATTCCTCTATATAGATCTTTAGTGAGACCTCACTTAGAATACTGTGTCCAGTTCTGGAGACCTCACTTACAAAAAGATCTTGATAAGATAGAACGAGTTCAGAGACAGGTAACAAAGATGGTGAAAGGTCTGGGGGATAAAACATATCAAGAGCGACTTCAGGAACTTAATATGTACAGTCTGGAGGAAAGAAGGGAGAGGGGAGACATCGATTGAAACCTTTAAATACATCAAGGGGGTGAATAAGGTTCAGGAGGGCAGTCTTTTCAATATGAAACCAAAATCAAGAACACGGGGACCTCAAACTAACTGGGGGGAAGTTCAAAACTAATCTTAGAAAGTATTTTACTGAAAGGGTTGTTGATGATTGGAATAATCTACCAACAGAGGTTGTGAGACAGTCAACAGTAAATGGCTTTAAACATGCTTGGGATAAACATAAATCCATAGTCAAACAACAAGGTTAATGTAAAAAAAAAATATATATAAAAAAAATATAAAAAAAAAAATAATAAAAAAAATAAATAAATAAAAAATAAAAAAATAAAAATAAAAAAAAATAAATAAAAAGGGGCAGACTCGATGGACTACTCAGTCTTTTTCTGCCGTCACTTTTCTATGTTTCTATGTTTCTATATTAGTCAATGGAAGCTGTCTTAATTAGCCCTACTGAAGTTGTTCCAACTTTAGAAAATGTTCTGTGAGAGAAACGCCTGGCCCCCACTTAGGTACTTCCGCCAAAC
>BLSH010438153.1:694351-717701 GCA_018402905.1 Glandirana rugosa
ACTGAAAACGCGTTGGGTTAGTTTATATGCGTCTAATACATATTTTTTGTAAAAAAAAATCGCAATCTGCGTATATTTGATTGGGTTGCGCAAAAGTCATAGCGTCTACAAACTATGGACATTGGTTTATGGTGTTTTTATTTATTTTTATTTTTTTACTGGTAATGGCGGTGATCTGCGATTTTTATCGGGACTGCAATATTGCAGCGGACATGTCGGACTTTTTGACACTTTTTAGGGACAATGACATTTATACATCGATCAGATCTAAAAATAGACACTGATTACTGTATAAATGTCATTGGCAGGGAAAGGGTTAACACTAAGGGGGCAGTAAAGGGGTTAAAAGTATTCCCTGGGTGTGTTCTAACTGTGGGGGGGGGGGCGGGGTTAGCAGGGGCATAACATATCTAACTGATCCCAGTGACAGGGATCAGTAGATCTGGCATGCCCCCCCTCACAGAATGGGGAACCACCGTGTTTACATTGGTGGTTCCCCGTTCTGGCTCTCTGTGAGGAGATTGCGGGTCTCTGGCGGACATCGGGCGTGCCGCGGCGGGAGCGCGCCCAGCGCAAGCCGAAGGGGAGGATATCTATTGACAGCCTCCCGGCATTTTAGAGCCACGTTGTAGCAGTTATTCGGCTATGGCGCAGACGCAAGGTAGTTAAAGTAGATCCTGCTATAAATCAAGCTAAATACACACAGGAAGGGACAGTAGTGGAAGATAAACATATTATGTTTGGGTATTCTTATACCCTCCAAACCATTAGAAATATGTTTCAAATTCAACTTAATCAGAAGGAAAAAACTTGAATACCCATCACGCAGCATCAAAATTATTAGCTGCTCTGTTTACAATCAGTTCTAATAAAACTGTCATTACATTCACAAAATATCAACGATTAAGAGTGCAGTTAATGCGTTGTTAATGTGTGTTGTAATCTTCATCTTTAGTTCTTGGACATCAAACCATATCAGACAGGTGGATTGATGCTGTTTAGCATTATCTAGGAATTAAACAAAATGAAAGGTCTTAGTGCATTATCGTTACATTTCCCACCTAGAAATAAACAAATGGTTAGCACAAAACACATATTCATAACACTTCCCAGACAAAACATATGGCCATGTTGTTTAATGAGAGTGCACTCTTTTCTACTCATGTTAAATGAGCTCATTAATTAATTTATTAATCACCACATGGATTTTCATTAAAGGACGTCCATCAAAAGTTGTCAATAATTCACCATGGTTAACATTCACCAAATCCATATTGATTTTTCTATTTCAACCTCTTCACATACAAATCTTGGAAACTTCTAGGAACAAATCTGAACAAAAAACTTATAAAACAATCATTAGTGTTGTATTCTAAAGTTTCACACTTCATTACAATCACCAAGCAAGACAATACATACATAGACATACATCTCCAGTGATCATTCGCTATTTTCCTATCTTATACTGTTACTCTTTGCTTGCTTATACATTTAACATGTTCTACAGAACTTGTCTAATCAGCCATTTTGTTCAAATGACTGACAGAAAAAGGTACAGCTAGGTTTTTATCAGTGGGTGGAGCCTTCTCCCTTTCCACACCCAGTAGGTTGGAATGGAGAACTAAACATTTAAATAATTATGGCTACCTTTGTAGGAATTTAAAGGGTGTCGGCCGCAATCAGCCTTTTCTTTGTTTAAACGGAATCCTAGAGTTACAAAGCTAAAAAATAACCATTTCAACTAGGATTGTATTTGTGTTCGATATGTGCAAAGAGAGATCACACAAATACTTAAACGTATAACATTTATTACAAGTAATGACAGACACAGCTAAAGATAAAGAAAATATCAACAATACCTAACTAAAGGTGCTTGTTTCCCTCGCCATGGGTCCCTTTCATGGCACAGGTGACCAGGACCAGACACTGGCCTCATGGCCATTCTGGGTGAGACTACCTTGTATAGGTTTTGGCTGTGGTAATATAGAACTTGTGTAAGGAAAAAGACCACCCCCAGCCAACACCCTGGTAAGCAATGGTGTGACCTTCACATTCTTGAGGAGAGGGGGCTAGCTTGTCCATATAAGGCAGTTCAAATGCCAATAAGTTGAGTCATGCAATAACCATGATATTAGAGGCTATAATAGATATTTGTGAGGCCAACCGTAAAGCGGAGGTCCGAGGGCAAAAAAAAAAATTAAAAGTCAGCACCTACACATACAGTAGCTGCTGAGTTTTAATATTAGGACACTTACCTGTCCTGGAGTCCAGCGATGTCGGCACCCGCCGCCGATCTTCAGATCGGGGGATGGGTGCAGCCGCCTCCATCGCGGGTAAGGGAACCCGGACGTGTAAGCAGTACAGCTTCACGCCGGGCATCTTACTGCGCATGGGTGAGGCTCTGTCGCGCTCTGCTACTGGCCAGGTGGCCAGGAGCAGAGCGAGCAGGGAGGAGAGAGCTGGGCTGCTGACGTCAGCAGCCGCGGCCACCGGCCAGAACTCCCGGATGTGTGGAAAAGGACACCTGTCTAAAGACAGGTGTCCCCTTCCCCCCCGATAGGTGCCAAATGTGACACCACTTTAGGGTGGAACTCCGCTTTAATAAGGAATATGAAATATGCAATTTCTCCAACAATTGGTCAGCACCATCCATGCGATGGCGCTAACCAACTAGAATCCATCTGATCCATACTTGCGGTGCTGTATGGATAGGAGAGAAAGCAGCCTAGATTTGAGAGCGTTGGATGACTCCTAGGAGCCTTGACAGCTAAGGATCACGGGAGGTAAATTCAACGGGGACCCAGGGGGTTGGGAGGGGGTCTAGTGTTAGGTCATCAGTGGTAATTTTTTTTTCTCAATCGTTCATTGATGGACGCAGCCTCTATTCTTGACATGTGGGGTTTATGCACCTTTCACTAGGAGTGGACTAGGCAGAACATAGTTCAGCTCAAAGCAGACACAGCCCCTCCCAGGGGGCAGTCCTCACTTGGCATATACCCTCCTGCCCTGCTCAGCAACTCCCTGCTGGGATCTGCGGTTCCCCATTCTTTTTTTCTTTTTCTCCAACAGTGGTCCTCTCTCAGATTTTGCAAGCGGGTGTTGGGGCTGATGGTCTCCTCCTTCGAGGTGGTGCCTTATGCCCAGAGTCACACACGGCCCCTGCAGAGGGCAATCCTGCTGCGGTGGGACAAGTCCCCGCTATCCCTGGATTGGGTGATCAGTCTGGATCTGCGGGCCCCGGCCTTGGAGCTGGGGAAGTCATTTCTTCCCATGGTCTGGACAAGGATTATGATGGATGCCAGCCTATACGGCTGGGGGGGGGTCCTGGGGAGGCTGTCGACCCTGGGCCGCTGGTCTCCGGAAGAGTCCCATCTCCCGATCAACGTGCTGGAACTGCGAGCGATCAGGCTTTGCCTCTCCCACTGGTCAGGGAGGTTGCACGGGCATCCTATTGGGGTCCAGTCAGACAACGCCACGGCTGTGGCTTACGTGAACCATCAGGGCGGAACGAGAAGCGCGGCAGCGGCTTCAGAAGTAGCCCACATTCTGTGGTGGGCAGAGCTTCACATGCAGGCAATCTCCGCTGTTCACATCCCGGGTGTCGAGAATTGGCAGGCGGACTACCTCAGTCACCAGAGGTTGGATCAGGGAGAGTGGTCCCTGAACCCGGAGGTGTTTCACCAGATTTATCAAAGGTGGGGTACGCCAGACGTCGATCTCTTGGTGTCCCGGCTCAATCGGAAGGTGCAGGCCTTCATGAGCAGAACACGGGATCCGCTGGCAGACGCGGTGGATGCCCTCATGGCTCCGTGATCTCGGTACTGATTGCTCTATGCCTTGCCTCCGCTTCCGCTACTCCCGCACCTGCCGAGCAGGATAGAAGCGGAAGGGATTCCAACCATACTGGTAGCGCCAGATTGGCCTCGGCGTCCTTGATACGCCGACGTAGTGTGGATGGTGGTCGACGTTCCCTGGTGGCTCCCGCTTCGCGAGGACCTACTTTCACAGGGACCCATCTTGCACCCTGCTTTACCCTCGCTGGCTTTAACGGCCTGGCTATTGAGTCCCAGGTGTTAAAAGATAGGGGACTCTCTGAGTCTGTAATTCCCACTATGCTCAAGGGGGTTTGTCATGTCACTCCCCAGGTACGGTCGCCTTTGGCACCTTGGGACCTTAATCCGGTCCTTTCAGAGCTTCAGAAGCCGCCTTTCAAAAATATCAGGGAAATTTCCCTGCAACTGTTCTCACAGAAAGTGACCTTTCTGGTGGCGATAACATCCGCTAGGCTAGGCTAGGCTGTCCTGTAGGTCCTACATAGGGAAAAGGTGGTTTTGCGCCCCTCTCCCTCCTTCTTACCGAAGGTGGTCTCTTCCTTTCACATCAATGAGGACATTGTCCTTTCTTCGCTGTGTCCGCGCCCGTCTCATCCTAAGGAAGTTGCGTTTCATTCCCTGGATGTGGTTAGGGCTCTGCGGGTGTATTTGGCAGCCACGGCCTCGTTTCGGAGGTCCGATGCGCTTTTTGTCACGGTGGATGGCCCGCGCAAGTGGATGGCGGCCTCATCGGCCACCATTTCCCGCTGGATACGACAGACGGTGACCCATGCGTATGCTGTTCGGGGCCAGGAGCCCCCCTTTCCGGTCACGGCTCACTCTACCAGGGCGATTAGTACTTCCTGTGCTTTCTGACACCAGGCGTCGGTTTCACAGGTGTGCAAGGCAGCCACTTGGTCCTTGGTGCACACTTTTTCCAAGTTTTACAGGGTTGATGTTGCAGCGTCTTCCGATGCTGCTTTTGGCCGCAAAGTTTTGCAGGCGGTGGTGTGAGGCGCGTCTGGCACCTCCCGGAGAACATTTTTGTTGGGTACTGTTGTTGTTGTTGCCCACCCCTCGTTGTGACACTGCTTTGGGACATCCGCACATGTCAAGAATAGAGGCTGCGTTCGTCAATGAACGATTGAGAAAATGGGATTTTTTTACTTGCCGTAAAATCCTTTTCTCTGAGTTCATTGACGGACGCAGCACCCACTCTTCTTTTGTTGAGTTTGTACTGCTTTTTATGAACTAAGTTGCTGAGCAGGGCAGGAGGGGTTATGCGAAGTGAGGACTGCACCCTGGGAGGGGCTGTGTCTGCTTTGAGCTGAACTACCTTCTGCCTAGTCCACTCCTAGTGAAAGGTGCATAAACCCCACATGTCAAGAATAGAGGCTGCGTCCGTCAATGAACTCAGAGAAAAGGATTTCACGGCAAGTCAAAAAATCCCATTTTGGGGGGGGTGGCAAACAGTGCCTCCCCACCGGTCGGTTAGGTCTGGTGCACTTACCTCATCTATGGTGGGAAGCGCTTCTCCCAGGCTTCATCGGCAGCTTCACTTGCTCAGGGGCGGTGGCTTTCCCTTCCCCTGCTCTCCACAGGCATCGTGGTGGCTTCTGTTTTCTCCCTCCTCCTTGGAAGCCTCTGGGACGTTTCTCTTATTGGCCAATCAGAAAACGGGTCTCAGACCTGCTTCTGATTGGATCAGTGTTTCAATAGCGAATATTCACTTTGGCAACACCTGGGTGGGCTCGTAGCGCAATGCTGTGAGCCACGAGCCCGCCCTATTTTGATGCCTATTAGAGCCTCTGGCTCTAATCACATGCTTCAAAAAAACACTCCCCATTAGATTCCATGTGTTCAGTGTCCTTAAAGGGGCCGGACGCATGAATGGGGGTGGCGGTGTTCTGTCAAAATAGCGGCCGTGGATAGAGCATGGGGGTGGCGCTCGGGTGACCCTAATGGACGGGCCGTCACTGTAGGTCACCATTACAGATTTTGCGCAAAGGTGAACTTACACTTTAAGTTTTATTGAGGAGAACTTTAAAGTAATTAGCGTTGCTAATAGAGTTGAGTGAACCCGAACTGTAAAGTCTGGGTCCGTACCGAACTTTGGGGTGTCCGTGACCTGGACCCGAACCCGGACATTTGAAAAAAAGTTTGGGTTAGGGTTCTGGGTTCGGTATTTGATCACACATGTTGAATAGCTGCAGGGCAGCCAATCAACAAGCGTTTCACTGGTTTGCCCTTAGAAGCCATCACAGCCATGCCTACTAATGGCATGGCTGTGATTGGCCAGTGCATCATGTGACCCAGCCTTTTTATAAGGGCATGTCACATGCTCTCTGGGTAGTGTAGGGAGAGGATGCTGCCTGTGCTGTGAGGGACAGATTGCAGATATTAATAACATCTCATCCTGCATTACAGAACGATCTGATTGTGGACTAGGTAGAGATTACTACTGCTTTGAGGGATAGACTGCAGATCTAATAACATCTCATCCTGCATTACAAAATGATCTAACTGGACTAGGTAGAGTCTACTGCTTAGAGGGACAGATTATTGTTCTAAAATCATTTTCTAGATCCTCAACGGAATATACTCGGATGACTGGGGCACACACTCTTTCTCTGTTATCTTCTCGTCACCTTACTTGTCTTCTTTCTCTCTCTTTCACCTCTTTTCCTCCCTCTTTCTTTACCTTCAGCCTCTTCCATTTGCCCCGTGTGGCAGGGGTTAAGGGGGTGAGCCTTTGCTTGCAAGGTTAGCTTATATGTTTTCAGAAGACTGCATAGCAGCCCTCTTTGGGGCCCTCCTCTATGGAGGCCAGGTGCCTAAGGTAGGCTTTACCTCCCTAGCCTGGGAGGACCTGGGACGGAGACTGGGTCCACAGCAGGATCCCCTTAGGGGTGGCCCTAGCTCTCCTTCCTCCAGGTCCTAGGCTGGCAAAAAAATGTATAAGCTGAAGATGGTAGGTAATACACCAACCTTTGTTAATGCTGATGGTAAAGTCTTGGCTTCCTTATGTATGAAGGAACATATACACCTTTTGCTATACCTAGGGGATTGCACCTGTTTATTGTTTTTAGACCATGTGACTCCTAGCTTAACACGGTTTTGTACATCTTCTGCGTTCATCTGTACTGATTGTATTCATTGTAATCTTCAATAAAATTTTTTGGAAACCTTAAAAAAAAAAAAAAAAAAAAATTTCTAGTTCTATAGGGTCAGGTTCCTGCTGTAGCTGTAAGGGACAGATTATTGTTCTAAAATCATCTCCTAGTTCTATAGGGTCAGGCTCCTGCTGTTGCTGTAAAGGACAGATTATTGTTCTAAAATCATTTTACTTCCTTTTGCAGCCCTCTAGCACTTTCCAGGACTTTTTTACAGTCATTTTTGTGCCGAAAAGTTCGGGTCCCCGTTGACTTCAATGGGGTTTGGGGTAAAGTTTGGGTCAAGTTCGGTACCGAACCCGGACTTTTTCCCGAAGTTCGGCCGACCCCACCGAACCCGAACATCCAGGTGTTTTTGAAGTTCTTTTAAGTAAAGTTGCAGTGCATTGTATCCTTCATATTAATAAATATTGCTTGTTGGTTGGTGTTTTGCCCTTGGAGTTTGGGATGAAAGAGGTTGAAGGTGGCTGTAATCAACATGAGAGATTTGTTACTCAATTACAGCCACTAACCTATTACAGTGACCTCCGAGAAAGGTGAACTGTCCAATTCTCACGAGTACACCAATGTATGGCTGACACTTTGGCCCACAATATTATTCCCCATAAAGGTTGTATTTTTCCGTATAATGAGAACATTTTTGTGCTTCATCTTAAACCTCCCATTCTTGTGCCCTGTAATTAAAAGTAGCTGCGACAATCATATTTGCATAATCAGCACGCATTTTTTACCTCTGCGAGGGATTTTCATTTAGCTGCATTGAACATGGCATCTTTAACTACTTCAGCTCTCCTACCTGTACAACCCTTGTTATTACTTTTCTCCTATGGGCCTGCTTATTTAGCAATCATTTTGTCATTATTTAAAGTGTATGTTACCCTAAATATTTTTTTCTATGTACAGTGTTTATATAAAATAATCACCCCCCCCCCCAAAAAAAAAATAATTCGATTTTTTTGCTTTTGCAGCCTGAAATGGAGACAGACACCGTTTTTGTTTTATCCAGCTGTATTTACAACATCCAAGTGAAAAATATAACAGCAACATAGTATATATTGTAGTTAGGTGTGGATAGATCAACCTCTTGCTAAGCAGGTCATCCATGAATTTTGAAAATAAAGTAAAATCGAATGGGATTATGTCGGTGCATTGTACAGATTGAACCAGAAAAATATATATATATATAAAATCATCAAAATGTATTAACAAGCATAGTCTTGAAATGTCATGATTAAAAACATAGGCATATAACCCATATGGTATGGTCCAAGATGGTTCAGATCGGTATAGTAGTGAATCCCGGCAGGTTTCGCCCTGCGGTTGGGCTTCCTCAGGGGATGCTATCCGATTAGGGTTTCAGTCTTCTGGTTCAATGCACCGACATAGTCCCATTCAAATTTACTCTATAACACCAATATGTCAGACAGAAAAATCAAAAACAGAATCGCTGAGTTGGAAAAAGGATCCCCCCCTTGTGTCAGTATTTTGTTGGACCACCTTTTGCTTTAATTCCAGCCTTTCGTCTGTTGGGATTTATCTCTACTAACTTTGCACATCTAGACTTTGCAATATTTGCTCGCTCTTCTTTGCAGAACGGCTTAAGTCCAATTAAATTTGATGGTGACAGTTTGTGGACTGCAGTCTTCAGGTCACTCCATAGATTTTCAATGGGGTTTAAGTCTGGGCTCTGACTGGCCCATGCAAGGACATTCCCCGCCTTCTCCTCCAACCACTGCATGTTTCCCTCCCCCTCCCCCAACCACTGTGTGCTTTGGGTCATTGATATGTTGGAAGGTAAATATTCTTCCCATCGACAACTTTCTGCCAGCAGAGGGAAGCAGATTTTCCTCAAGAATTTGATGGTGTTTTGCCCCATCTATTTTTCCTTCTATCCTGACAAGTGCTCCAGTCCCTGCTTCAGGGAAACATCCCCATAACAGGATATTACCCACTCATACCAGGATATTACCCCCTCCACGCTTTACTGTAGGAATGGTGTTATTTGAATGGATTTCCGCCATACATATTGTTTGGTGCTGAGGCCAAATAATTCAATTTTAGTCCCATCTGACCACCTTAAAAGCACCTTGAAGATTCTGAGGTCACATGGAAAAGGGTATTATGGTCAGATGATATTAAATTTGAATGATTTGTGTGTGATATACAATTTTTTAACTTTCTTCACTGTATTTTCTGCAACTTTATGTCCTAAATGATTTGAAGTGGTCCTGATGAAACGGAGGATACCGCGAAATGCGTAGACCTATGGTGGTCATATGTTTGACTTTTTAATGATAGCATTTGCAATAAATATTGTCTTTTAACTAAATACGTTTTGGTTGGTCTGACTCCCAGAGGCATACTTAACCACTTCAATACCGGGCACTTAGAACACTTCCTGCCCAGACCAATTTCCAGCTTTCAGTGCTGTTGCGATTCGAATGAGAAATGCGCGGTCGTGCGCCGCTGTACCCAAACAAAATTTTTATCATTTTGTTCCTACAAATAGAGCTTTCTTTTGGTGGTATTTGATCACCCCTGCGTTTTTTATTTTTTGCGCTATAACAAAAAAAAGACCGAAAATATTGAAAAAAAAAACATTTTTCTTTGTTTCTGTCACAAAAATTTGTATAAAGTACATTTTCTCCTTCACTGACGGGCACTGATGTGGCTACACTGATGGGCACTGATGAGGCTACACTGACGGGCACTGATGAGGCAGTACAGATTGGCACTGATGAGGTGGCACTGATAAGGTTGCACTGGTGATGGGGCAAATATGCAGCACTGATGAGCGGCACTGATAAGCAACACTGACGGGCACTGATACATGGCACTGATATGTGGCACTGATGGACACTCCTAGGCGGCACTGATAAGTGGCACTGGGCACTGATGGGCACTGATAGGGGGCACTTTTAGGTGGCACAGGTGGGCACTTTTAGGTGGCACAGGTGGGCACTGATAGGTGGCACAGGTGGGCACTCATAGGTGGCAGTGGTGGGCACTGTGCAACAAGCACTGTTAGGGATGGCACTGGCAGGCATCATACATGGGCACAGTGCCATCCCTACAGTGCATAATATGGCCCTTACCTGGTGGTCTAGTGGGGGCTTCCTGGTGGTCCTGGGCGGCCTCTGTATGACTTCCCTGGTGGTCCTGGGCGGCCTCCTTGCGATGTCTGGGGGGGGGGGCTCCTTGGTGGTCCTGATCCGGCTCCCTGGTGGTCCAGTGGGGGTGATCCTGAGGGTGGCTGCGCTGATAAACGTTCAGCGCAGCCCCCCCCCCCTGTCAGGAGAGCAGCTGATCGGCTCTCCGCTGCTCAGGTCAGGCGGACCTGAGCAGAGGAGAAGCCGATAAACGGCTCTTCCTACTTACACTGATTGGTCATGGCTGATCACATGGTAAAAGGCTTCGGATCGAAGCCTTTTACCTCGGTCGGTAATGCGGTGGGTCAGACTGACCCACAGCACCACCGATCGCCGCGATGCGCGCCCCCAGGGGCACGCGATCGCGGATTATCCTGAGGACGTCAATAGACGTCCAGTCAGGATAGTGAAACACCCGCCCGGACGTCATTTGTCAATGCGCCGGGCGGGAAGTGGTTAAAGTCCCAACTTTTAGTTAAATTTAGATTTTATGATATTTTTTTGCCTGTGCTATGGTATCAACAGACTAAAAAAGATAAAAACATTTTTTTTCTACTATAAATAAAAAGTAAACTTATTCTATAATTTGTCCTATTTAAACTCTTAAGGTGTCAGCATACCAAGACACTTTGGAGAATTTCATGCTCCCAACTTTGTGGGGAGAGTTTGGGGATGGCCCCTTCCTGTTCCAACATGACTGCGCATCACTGCACAAAGCAAGGTCCATAAAGACATGGATGAGCGATTTTGAGGTGGAGGACCTTGATTGGCCTGCACAGAGTCCAGACCTCGACACGACAGAACACCTTTGGGATGAATTAGACCGGGACTGCGAGCCAGGCCTTCTTATCCAACATCAATGCCTGACCTCACCAATGTGCTTCTGGAAGAATGGTCAAACATTCCCATAGACACTCCTAAACCTTGTGGACAGCCTTCCCCGAAGAGTTGAAGCTGTTATAGATGGGCCAACTCAATATTGAACCCTTGGGATTAAGACTGGGATGCCATTAAAATTCATGTGCGTGTAAAGGCAGGTGTCCCAATACTTTTGGTAATATATTGTAGCTGTAATGAGGTGGGCGAGAGGGGCAGATATGATTGGATATAGTTATCTTTTAAGAAAAAAAAAAAAAAACCATAAGAGAAATGTACATAGAAAACTTTTTATTGTTAAATTTTATTTCATGTAAAAGATCTAAACCTCCTTTACGTGATATACTATAGAACTGGTGATACTTTATACAGAGAAAGTAGCCTCCAGAGACTTAATTATCTGCTGTCCTATGTACTATATAGAGGCTGCCGGTGGGAGACTGTTTATTCTAAGCCTCTCCTTTATATTACAATGATAACTTGAGCTCATTAGTGTCAGTATCTCTGGGCTCTGCCTGTGTCCTTTTGCCAGGGGGATGCCCGCGCAAACATATCATGGCAAAGTTGTGTTATATAATTATGCCTGCTTTGTGGAACAATAATGTTGATTAACTTTATTTACTGCTGAATAGCTCTCGTTCGCCAACACAACTTATGCTGCCGAGGGCTGAACATCGCTACGGCTTCTCAGAAGGCTTGAAGACTAAAATGTAATCATGGCCAATCTTCGATGCATTTTTAGAAGGTCCCCAGCAGAGGGCGCCAGTGATGACCACAAACGCCTTCCTATGCTGTCTTTGCTGCCCAACCTCTTTTGCCTGAACCCAATGGCCAGGAGTTCTTTTTTCGCAGGCATCAGTTTATTCCTTTTACCATTTTTGAAACAGAAACGTATTATTTTGTTTACGGAGCTTTAATTAGAGGGTGATTTTTTTAGAGGGGTGTATTTAGGGTGATTTAGGATATCCCATTTGGTGCTCTTTGTATTTGTGTTTTTTTTCTTAATCTATTATCTGTATACTGATGCTTTCAGGGCCCATTCACACTATTGTGGTGTGTTTAGCCATGTTGCATTAAGACAGCTTATATATTTGAATGGGCTCCCCAATGCACCAAGTTATGCAAAAATGATACATGTGTCATGTCTGGCAGTACAGCAAACAGTTAGTGGTTGTAACCCTAAACAAAGAAAAAAAAAAGATCCTGTTCCTTTAAGGCATGATCTACAGCACAGTGCTTGTGCCATGTAATTTGTCCCTTTTTATGCCGTAATATACCTGGTTGATCCTGCCTATTCCTGTGTCCCCCTGTGTGCGCTGACCACAGTAATCATGACTGCTGAGCCATGATTCCATGATCAGTTTAAGTGCCTCCATCATCCCGCTCTCTGCTCTGAGTCTCTCCCATCTCCCCCTCCCCCTCCCTGCCTGTCAGTGTGAGAGCCGATCTACTCCCCTCCCCTCCCCCCCCATCGCTATTCTGCTGCAATATGCTGAAAAAATACTTGTATCCCCTCTGGATTAAACAGTTATTAACTACAGTGTGTGTATACTGATGCTTTCAGGGCCCTGTGTTTAGCCACGTTGCATTAAGACAGCTTATATATTTGAATGGGCTCCCCAATGCACCAAGTTGTGAAAAAATGATACATGTGTCATGTCTGCCAGTAGCGCAAACAGTTAGTGGTTGTAACCCTAAACAAAAAAAACAAAAAGATCCTGTTCTATAGCACAGTGCTTGTGCCATGTAATTTGTCCCTTTTTATGCCGTAATATACCTGGTTGATCCTGCCTATTCCTGTGTCTCCCTGTGTGCGCTGACCACAGTAATCATGACTGCTGAGCCATGATTCCATGATCAGTTTAAGTGCCTCCATCATCCCGCTCTCTGCTCTGAGTCTCTCCCATCTCCCCCTCCCCCCCCCCGCCTGTCAGTGTGAGAGCCGATCTACTCCCCTCCCCTCCCCCCCCATCGCTATTCTGCTGCAATATGCTGAAAAAATACTTGTATCCCCTCTGGATTAAACAGTTATTAACTACAGTGTGTGTATACTGATGCTTTCAGGGCCCATTCACAATCTTGTGGTGTGTTTTGCCATGTTGCATTAAGACAGCTTATATATTTGAATGGGCTCCCCAATGCACCAAGTTGTGAAAAAATGATACATGTGTCATGTCTGGCAGTCCGCAATTAGTGGTTGTAACCCTAAAAAAAAAAGATCCTGTTCCTTTAAGGCATAATCTATAGCGCAGTGCTTGTGCCATGTAATTTGTCCCTTTCTATGCCGTAATATACCTGGTTGATCCTGCCTATTCCTGTGTCCCCCTATGTGTGCTGACCACAGTAATCATGGCTGCTGAGCCATGATTCCATGATCAGTTTAAGTGCCTCCATCATCCCGCTCTCTGCTCTGAGTCTCTCCCATCTCCCCCTCCCTCCCTGCCTGTCAGTGTGAGAGCCGATCTCCTCCCCTCCCCTCCCACCACTATTCTGCTGCAATATGCAGTAAAATACTTGTACCCCCTCTGGTTTAAACAGTTATTAACTACAGTGTGTGTGTGTTTTTTTTTAAATGACAAGGCTAAATATCTTTTCTCACACCGCTGCTGTGCCGTCACGTGACCTCCCTCTGCTGGCTGACGTCAGAGGGGAATCTCAGCCCCTCCCGCTTCTCTGCTTAGATTGGGAAAGGAGAGCAGAGGGGGATTACGTGACCGCACAGATGTGGTGTGAGAAAAGGTATTTAGCCTTGTCATTTAAAAAAAAACACACATACACTGTAGTTAATAACTGTAGAAACCCGAGGGGGGGATACCAGCAAAGTCACAGTGTGACTTTACAACCACTTTAAAGCATGTTAGTTCATTGCGCTCATTTCAGCACAGGTCTTTTGGCAAGTTGCATTGGGGTGCCATTCAGAATGAATGGTGCTGCATCATGCCAACCTATATAATGTGCATTGCCACTTGTTAACGTAACATAACAGTGTGAATATGACTTTATGGTTCTATTTTCTATGTTCTGAAACTCACAAGCGATCTTCCAACAGCTAAAACCAATGAATAATGTTCTGTACTCCTACTCCTGGACCTCTCTGCTGCCTTGGACACAGTGGACCAACCGCTCCTCCTCAAAAAACTCCACACCTTCGGTCTCTGTGACAATATTCTTTGCTGGTTCTCTCCATTACAATACTACTTCCTCCTCTCCTCTTCCTTTTACCGTCAGGGTTCCCCAAGGTTCTGTTCTTGGATCTCTCCTATTCTCAATCTACACCTCCTCTTTGGGTCAGCTGATTGCCTCCCATAGCTTCCCATACGACTTCTGATGACACCCAAATCTATCTCTCTACCTCTCAGCTCACAACATCAGTCTTCTCACACTTCACTAACTTACTGACCAACATATCAGTCTGGTTGTCGCACCGTTTCCTCAAACTCAAGAACCGAGATAATATTTCCTCCCCCAGGTGCCTCTTCCCTTGATTTCCCTGTCAAGATCGATGGCAAAACCATCAACTGGTCTCCACATGCCAAGGATCTCTGTGTAATCCTGGACTCTGAACTATATTTTTGACCCCACATCCAATCACTGTCCAAAGCTTGCTGACTCAACCTACACAACATCTCTCAAGTATGCCCCTTCCTAACTAGTGTAGCACCCCCATACTATAGGTGCATTTTTGTAGCAGGGTTTTGCTAGGAGAGGCAAAGTTTAGTCAGGCCGGACTGTATGTGCAGGCGTGAAAGTTTTGATCTGGGCTTGGCTCAGGTAGGACTGGGGCAGCCCAACAGATGAGGTCACTGGCCCTCCTACCTTCTTCTGGGAGGTACCGGAACTTTCCAGAATGAAGGTGGGACAAAAGGTGTCATCATTTGGAGTGTCATAGGAAGCCCTGACCAATCACCAATCTGGATTGGCAGGGGGAAGGCCTTCTTATATACTCTGGGCTGGGTCAGTCTGGGAGAAGCCGGGTGGAAGTCTGAGATGTAGCAGGAGGTGTTGTTGAAGCCTCTACCCGGGAGGTGGCCCCCATCTGGTGAGGGGGTGACCTTGAGGCCTGGAGGTGCAGCCAGGAGTGGAGGTGATTCCTGGAGTCGCACAGGAGAACAGCGGAGATGCTACACAGAGAGAGACTTTAAAGTGATCCACCGGTGTTGGTGAGTGACAGACCCTGTGCTGGAGGAGAAAGTGCTGGAGCAGGCTGGGAGAGGAATAGTGGGCAGTCTGTGGAAGCCTTGGGAGCCAGTCAAGGGAAAGGAGAGTCACTGAGGAAAAGCAGGTCGGTGGGACCTGGAAAAGGAATGGGCAGGGAGTTGTAGTCCATCAAAGGCTCGGCTAGCACTCAAGTACTTTGCTACATATTGAGAGGCCTGTGATCCATGGCCTGTAATGGGTGTTCCTGAAGTCCTGCTGACACGGAGTAGGCCTGACCATGTGCTAGCCACGGTGAAGAGAAAAGAATAGAGAAGCCTGATAAATTTCCTTTCAGGAAAAAAAGCTTTGCGTGAAGATGATAAAAATCTCAGATGGATGCGGTGTAGCATGACCGCGCAATTGTCATTCAAAGTGTGAGAGTGCTGAAAGCTGAAAATTGGTCTGGGCAGGAAGGGGGTGAAAGTGCCCGGTAT
This sequence comes from Glandirana rugosa, assembly GCA_018402905.1. Classification (NCBI taxonomy): domain Eukaryota; kingdom Metazoa; phylum Chordata; class Amphibia; order Anura; family Ranidae; genus Glandirana; species Glandirana rugosa. The sequence goes on from BLSH010438153.1 coordinate 709,993, forward strand.
TGAAGGGGTTAATAATATCACTGTGCAGAAGGAAAAACATTGTCAGTGTTAAGAGTGAATAATAAAATGTATTTGGGCCAAAACAGTGGCATGTGGTAGCACAATGTTGCAATTCTCCATATTGCAATTACATAATAGGAAGCACTCCAGCCAGTATAAAATATGCTCCAAACAATACATGGATATTAACTATGCCTAAAATGATTATACATGAAAAAAATGATTTAAAGGAGAAGTACAGCCAAAGCTCATTTGGCTGCACTTCTCCCGTGGATCACTGGAGTGCAGTTCGGTCTGCTGAAGCACACAGTCGGTTGAAGTCCCAGAGCCAGTTCAGGCTCGGGAAAGATTGCGACAATGAAGTTGGGATCCGTCCACATGCCTGGACCAGTACCCGGCTCAGCCTCTCAGTGAGCTGCTGAGAGCCTGAGCTGGCCGCTCCCGCCCCCTCCACAGCCCAGCTCTCCAGTGAGTCGGGGAGGGGGGGACAGAGCAGAGAGCCTGTGACTTACAGTCAGCAGCTCTTTGCTCAGGGCGCCCTGAGAACCGAGTGATCGGTGTTGTTTGTTCGCGCAGTTCTCAGGAGCTGGCTGGGGACTGATGCTGCATCCAGGGTGGTCTTTAACACAGTGCAAAAGGGGCAGCTGCCCAGGGCCCAGTCATTGTTGTGGGGCCCAAAACAGCTGCATCTTGAGCCCTGCACTGCCCCCAAATAGTTGACAAGAAGATTCTGGAGGGCCCAAGAACATGTTTGCCCAGGGTCCAATCAATATTAAAGACGACCCTGGCTGCATCCACCTAGGTAAGTAAGATTCTACAAAAAAACCAAACCCCCATACTTCTCTTTTAGGCTGGGTTCACATATATGCGAATTGAATTCAGGTTTCCCCACATCCAATCTGCATGACAGGTGAGTGTGACTGGCTCTCAATGGAGCCCATTCAAACAGGTCCAGGGCGGCCATGGAGCGTATTGCAAAAGGGTTCGATGCGTGTTTGGGTCCGATTCAGGTGCGAATTTAGGCAAAAATTTGGACCTGAATCGCACCCAAACGCTCCCCGGACCCCAGGCACGAACCCGCAGCCGCACATATGTGAACCCGGCCTTAATAGTGAAGAACAAATATAGTTCTATGATTATGCATAGATGCATCTATTATAACTATATTAATCATTTTTAAATTGTGTATAATTTCTCTATTTATAATGACATTAATACTTTGTTTGTAGCACTAATGAAGGGTGGGGGGGGGGGGGTTTGTCCCCTGTAATGTTTCCGATGCTCTAGGTTAATTAGAGAGTCTGACAGGGCTGGCAATAGTAGATGATGTCTGCTTGGATGATTGTGATGGGGACAATAAAGCCCAATTAAACTTTTAGGCTGGGTTCACATATGTGCGTCCGCGGCTCACAGCATGGGGACCGGCGAGTCCCTGTTCACTGGTTCAGGTGCGATTCAGGTCCAAATTCTATGCCTGAAGGCGCACCTGAACCGGACCCAAAGACTCACAGGACCCTTCTGCAATCCAGGCCGTGGCCTCCCTGGACCTGTGTGAACCCGCCCAATTGAAAGCCAACCACACTCACCTGTCATGCGAATTGGATGCGGTGAACCAAAGCCTGAGTTCAAATCAGCCAAAAGCATTCTAGGGGTATAAAAAAGGTGTGCAATGTCTTACAGTCCTTATTCCTGCCAGCATGATGCAGAGAAGGATACTTGCTCTCTGTATAGAAACAGTGGTCTCTCCGAAGAGGAATGACCCACCCCCTCCTGGGTCAGTACCAGAGCTCTCCAATCATCAGGGTGCATAAGTTCCAAATTGGACCCAAAGTGTCAGTATTTTGTGTGGCCACCATTACTTTCCAGCACTGCCTTAACCCTCTTGGACATGGAGTTCCCCAGAGCTTCACAGGTTGCCACTGGAATCCTCTTCCCTTCCTCCATGACGACATCACAAAGCTGGGGGATGTTAGAGACCTTGCGCTCCTCCACCTTCCGTTTGAGGAGCCCCACAGATGCTCAATAGGGTTTAGGTCTGGAGACGCTTGGCCAGTCCATCAGCTTTACCCTCAGCTTCTTTAGCAAGGCAGAGAGACCACTTCTAGCCATAGAGACCACTTCTAGCCATAGAGACCACTTCTAGCCATAGAAAGCCATAGAGAGCAAGGGTCCCTCTCTACAGCATGCCGGCAGGGGACAGGCTTCTCTACTCATGTTGTCACTGTTCTTTGAAAAAAAATCTGTAAGGCTGGCTATAGATGGTGCAAACTTCTTTCCCGTAGCTACGGGTTGCAGCACAGACAGCGTAGACAGGGGAATCCCTCCTGCCATTGTCTTCTCCTGGTGGGGGCAGGGGTGGGGAAAGCCACACCCCCCAGGAGAATAAAGTGATTATCTCTAGCGGCTATAGCAGCCGCTGATCATCTTGGAACATTCAGCCTGCCCATTATGGTAACCGTATATGACCGGCCTAAGACTTTGCACCATGAATGTATTAAATTGATTTAAATTAATAGTTCTCTTGTGTTTTGAGCATAAAAATTCTTGCTAGAATGTTAAGTAGACAAGGAGAAAGAGCGGGGACCCGGTGTGAACTTTAACTTTGCTTTGTAACTTTTTCTTTTTTTGTACCTGGAGTCTAAACTGAAAATTTTGTTGGCCTTTAAACCATGTTGGGAGCAGATGATGTGAATTCTAACATGTAAAATGATGGGTATATACAGTACCTTGGAGGGGTATACATACCAAGGTATTAAAAAAACAATAGAATTCTAGATTTAATTGTACATTGAACATGCACAGGCTTACAAACTGCGGGCCGGTTACTGGATGTCACCGTGAGGTCATTTCTGTCTCCTTATCTATCGAATCAATCTGCTTCGTCTCTCTTCGATTTGCTTTAATTGTTTCATCAAACTAAAAATATTGCAAATCAGTCCCATCGAATCTCTATCTACCTACCGGCTGTCAGACGTCCTTTAATTATTAATAGTAATGTGCAATTAAGTGGTCCTGAAATGATATCATCTCTTTCTATATTATGTGAGGACATTTTTTTCAAGGGCTTCCATTTGTTTGTTTTATTTTCTTATACTCAATACACGCTCCAATGTTAGTATGTATGGTGTTTATTGGTATTAATAATACAGGGTGGGCCATTTATATGGATACACCTTAATAAAATGGGAATGGTTGGTGATATTAACTTCCTGTTTGTGGCACATTAGTATATGTGAGGGGGGAAACTTTTCAAGATGGGTGGTGACCATGGTGGCCATTTTGAAGTCGGCCATTTTGAATCCAACTTGTGTTTTTTCAATAGGAAGAGGGTCATGTGACACATCAAACTCATTGGGAATTTCACAAGAAAAACAATGGTGTGCTTGGTTTTAAAGTAACTTTATTCTTTCATGAGTTATTTCCAAGTTTCTGACCACTTATAAAATGTGTTCAATGTGCTGCCCATTGTGTTGGATTGTCAATGAAACCCTCTTCTCCCACTCTTCACACACTGATAGCAACACCGCAGGAGAAATGCTAGCACAGGCTTCCAGTATCCGTAGTTTCAGGTGCTGCACATCTCGTATCTTCACAGCATAGACAATTGCCTTCAGATGACCCCAAAGATAAAAGTCTAAGGGGGTCAGATCGGGAGACCTTGGGGGCCATTCAACTGGATTGGTCGTCGTGGGCCAGTTGAATAGCACACCATTGTTTTTCTTGTGAAATTCCCAATGAGTTTGATGTGTCACATGACCCTCTTCCTATTGAAAAAACAAAAGTTGGATTCAAAATGGCCGACTTCAAAATGGCCACCATGGTCACCACCCATCTTGAAAAGTTTCCCCCCTCACACATACTAATGTGCCACAAACAGGAAGTTAATATCACCAACCATTCCCATTTTATTAAGGTGTATCCATATAAATGGCCCACCCTGTAGAAATAATAATAATTATTATTTTTATTATTATTACTTTGTGGTCAACTAATCATCACAGTGTGCATATGGCAAAAGTATGTGGACCTCCCCTCCAAATGATGGAGTTCAAATGTTTCCAGTAAAGAGTATTAACCACTTCAGCCTCGGAAGAATTTCCCAGGTTAGGACCAGAGCACTTTTTGAGATTCGGCGCTGCGTCGCTTTAACTGACAATTGCGCGGTCGTGCGACGTTGTACCCAAACTAAATTTGCATCTTTTTTTTCCCACAAATAGAGCTTTCTTTTGGTGGTATTTGATCGCCTCTGCGCCATTTCTGATCACCGCTATAAACAAAAGAAGAGCGACAATTTTGAAAAAAACCCCCAAATTTCTTACTTTTTGCTAAAATACAAATCCAAAAAAAAAAATATAAAAAAACATTTTTTTTCATTGGTTTTGGCCGATTTATATTCTTCCTCATATTTGTGATTAAAAAAAATCGCAATCGGCGTTTATTGATTGGTTTGCGCAAAAGTGGCCGCGTTTACGGATGGTGAGAATCATTTATGGGGTTTTTATTTATTTTTTTAATTTTTTACTAGTAATGGCGGCGATCTGCGATTTTTAGTGGTACTGTGATATTGGGGCGGACATGTCGGACATTTTTGACACTTTTTTGGGACCAATGACATTTATACAGCGATCAGTAATTTAAATGTCCTCTGATTACTGTATAAATGTCATTGGCAGGGAAGGGGTTAACCTGCAGGGGGAGATCTAGGGGTTAAGTGTGTTCCCTGGGTGTGTTCTTACTGTGGGGTGGCTGGGCTACCATGGGCATGAGAGATCTAACTGATCCCAGTGACAGGGACCAGTAGATCACCCATGCCCCACTAACAGAGCAGGGAACCGCTGTGTTTACATTGGCGGTTCCCCGTTCTTTGCCTGTGGCCGCTCATCGCGGCTCGCCGGCGGACATCGGGTCCGCCCGAGCCACGGGCACACTCCTAAGTAGTGCGGCGGGCGTGCGCGCCCCCCTAGCGGCCACTCGCAGATCGCCGCTTTTTTACGGCGATTCGCGCCCAGCGTCCACACTGGCGCTGTAAATAGACGGTGGGCGGTGTGGAACCGGTTAATAATACAGCAGACAAAGACCTTGTAGTAAGAGTTTTGGGAAGGCCCCTTTCCATTCCAGCTTAACAGTACCCTTTGCACAAAGCCAGCTCTATAAAGACATGGTTTGCATTACTTAGTGTGCTATGCAAAGAGGCCTGAACCCTACTGAACACCCGTGGAACAAAGTAGAACTTTGATTGTGAGCCAGGTCTTCTCACTCAACATCAGCACCTGCTTTCAATAAATGTTGCAGCATACAAAGACATTGTAGACAATGGTGTTCTTCCAGCCTTGTGGTAACAGTTTGGTGAAGATCATTTTCTGTTCCACCATGACTGTGCCCCCCGTGTGTAAATTCAGCCCCATAAAAACATGACGTGACGGGTTTGGTGTGAAGGAACACAAGTGTCCTGTACAGACCCCAGACCTCAACCCTACTCAGCACCTTTAGGATGAACTGGAAAGCCGGCTGTGAGCCAGGTCTTCTCATCCAACTTCAGAACCTTACTTCACAAATGCAAAAAAAGGAGTTTGGGACTTTGAGTGAAGCATGGGGAGGGAGCCAGATGCTGATCAAAAGTATATTGTTTATTGATACAATATATAAATTACATGTAGATAGTCATATAAGAATATAAAATATAAGCATCACAATGACGCATTGTACATAGGAGAAAAAAAAAAACATGTAAGCCGATGTTACTCCACATTACAGTAATAGCTCTCCAGAAATACATCACATAAAAATCTTTGATTACTAAAACCATGTGTGCATGCATCTATGTAAGCTCTACATGTTTCGGGGATAAAACCACCTCGTCAGGAGCGGATGCATGCAGGATACAATATCTATAAAACAAAAGGGTTTGAAATTTGTGTAAGACTCATAACATCTGGTAATTAACCCCATATAAGGGGAATGTGCATATACACATCCAGAGGAATGGGGAGAAACACGGAAAGGGGGGTCAAACCTCCCTACTTACATGTAAAACTCAATCTCTCCAAGCGTGGGCTACTAGGACGTGTGGAGGCCGCACCCAAACTGCTCAAGCCGGGAGCTGAGGGGGCGGAAATGTCTATACCCACCGACATTTCATACACACAGACATTTTCATACCCTATATTTCACAGATCTCTTGGAGCCCTGGGTATAGACACTCTCCACCTAGCCAGTGTGGGCGGCCTGTTCCTCTGGTGATTTGGGGGCCTGGTCGGCCTTGGGTCTTCCGCCCCCTCAGCTCCCGGCTTGAGCAGTTTGGGTGCGGCCTCCACACATCCTAGTAGCCCACGCTTGGAGAGATCGAGTTTTACATGTAAGTAGGGAGGTTTGAACCCCCTTTCCGTGTTTCTCCCCATTCCTCTGGATGTGTATATGCACATTCCCCTTATATGGGGTTAATTACCAGATGCTATGAGTCTTACACACATTTGAAACCCTTTTGTTTTATAGATATTGTATCCTGCATGCATCCGCTTCTGACGAGGTGGTTTTATCCCCGAAACATGTAGAGCTTACATAGATGCATGCACACATGGTTTTAAGAATCAAAGAATTTTATGTGATGTATTTCTGGAGAGCTATTACTGTAATGTAGAGTAACATCGGCTTACATGTTTTGTTTTTTTCTCCTATGTACAATGCGTCATTGTGATGCTTATATTTTATATTCTTATATGACTATCTACATGTGGTTTATATATTGTATCAATAAACAATATACTTTTGATCAGCATCTGGCTCCCTCCCCATGCTTCACCCAAACTCCTTTTTTGCTCATATGCACTAGGGATGGAGGCACCCGCCCATCCCCTTACCCTGGGTGTCTCATTTAAAGTTCCAACTTTTGTCCCCCCCTCTTTCTATGACTTCACAAATGAGCACAGATTCCCACTTTCAACGGGCCTTGTGGTAACAGTTTTGGGAAGGCCCTTTTCTGTTCTAGCATGACTGTGCCTCTATCTATAATTAACATGAAATGTAAATTAAAAAAAAAATAATAGATACTGAAATCTAGATTTAATTGTACATTGAACATGCTCAGGCTTACAAACTGTGGGCCGGTTATTGGATGTCGCCATGAGGACCTTTCTGTCTCCATATCAATTGAATCAATCTGCTTCAGCTCTCTTCTATTTACTTTAATTGTTTCATTAAACTCAAATATTGCAAATCAGTCCCATCCAGCGATCTACCTACCGGCTCTCAGTTGTCCTTTGGGGTCAACTAACCATTTCAGTGACCATATGGCCAAAAGTATGTGGACCTCATCTCCAAATGATGGAGTTCAAGTGTTTCCAGTGAAGAGTATTGTTAATAATACAGCAGATGAAGATTTTGTAGTAACCGTTTGGGAAAGGCCCCTTCTATTCCAGCTTGACAGTACCCTGTGCACAAAGCCAGCTCTGTAAAGACATGGTTTGCATAATTTAGTGTGGAGAAACTTGAGCTGCATGAACCTTACTGAACACCCGTGGAATGAAGTGGAACTTTGATTGTGAGCCAGGTCTTCTTACCCAACACCAGCATTTGCCCTCAATAAATGAAAGAATAGAACCTGGATAGCCACACACTGAATCCAATCTTGTAGTTTATTAATAACAAGAGGTGCAGGTACAGATAAGGGTGAACCACAAGTCCCAACTTACGCGTTTCGCACCTTGGGCTGG
>BLSH010438153.1:722823-734632 GCA_018402905.1 Glandirana rugosa
GTCATATGTCGAGTCGTAGTGTCCTGTGTCATATGTCGGGGTTGTAGTGTCCCGTGTCATATGTCGAGTCATAGTGACCTGCGTCATATGTCGAGTCGTAGTGTCCTGTGTCATATGTCGAGTCGTAGTGTCCTGTGTCATATTGTATACTGTGTCCTGTGATGTTGGGGCTGTATACTGTGTCCTGTGATGCTGAGCTGTATACTGTGTCCTGTGATGCTGAGCTGTATACTGTGTCCTGTGATGCTGAGCTGTATACTCCTGACACAATATGTGGAATACAGGGGACGGAGTGGGTGGATTCTATAAGGGGAGGGGCTTAGGAGGGATCAAAAGGAAGGGCGGGGCCTGGCGCCCCCCATCCAAAAATTTCACCAGCCGCCACTGGTCCGGAGTACACAGCTCAGAATCACGGGACACAGTATACAGCTCAGCATCGCAGGACACAGTATACAGCTCAGCATCGCAGGACACAATATACAGCTCAGCATTACAGGATACAGTATACAGCTCAGCATTACAGGACACAGTATACCGCTCAGCATCACAGGACACAGTATACAGCTCAGCATCACAGGACATAGTATACAGCTCAGCACCACAGGACACAGTATACAGCTCAGCATCACAGGACATAGTATACAGCTCAGCACCACAGGACACAGTATACAGCTCAGCATTGCAGGATACAGTATACAGCTCAGCATCACAGGACACAGTATACAGCTCAGCATTACAGGACACAGTATACCGCTCAGCATCACAGGACACAGTATACAGCTCAGCATCACAGGACACAGTATACAGCTCAGCATCACAGGACACAGTATACAGCTCAGCATCACAGGATACAATATACAGCTCAACATCACAGGACACAGTATACAGCTTAGCATCACAGGACACAGTATACAGCTCAGCATCACAGGACACAGTATACAGCTCAGCATCACAGGACACAGTATACAACTCAGTATCACATGACACAGTATACAGCTCAGCACCACAGGACACAGTATACAGCTCAGCATCACAGGACACAGTATACAGCTCAGCTGCACAGTACACAGTATACAGCTCAGCATCACATAACACAGTATACAGCTCAGCATCACAGGTTGGGTATATAGCAGCCAGTATCACAAGACACAGTATTGAGCCCCAGCATCACAGGTGGGGTATATAGCAGCCAGTATCACAAGACACAGTATAGAGCCCCAGCATCACAGGTAGGGGTATATAGCAGCCAGTATCACAGGTGGGGTAAATTGCAGCCAATATCACAGGTGGGGGTAAATTGCAGCCAATATCACAGGTGGGGGTACTTTGTAGCCAATATCACAGGTGGGGGTACTTTGCAGCCAATAGCACAGGTGGGGGTACTTTGCAGCCAATAGCACAGGTGGGGTAAATTGCAACCAATATCACAGGTGGGGTACTTTGCAGCCAATATCACAGGTGGAGTACTTTGCAGCCAATATCACAGGTGGGGGTACTTTGCAGCCAATATCACAGGTGGGGGTATTTTGCAGCCAATATCACAGGTGGAGTACTTTGCAGCCAGTAACATGGGTGGGGTACTTTGCAGCCAGTAACACAGGTGGGGTACATTGCAGAGACCCCCCACCTCGAAGTCGAGACAAGCCCCGCACCTACCCCATCTAATAGGCAGGCAGGCAGGAGTGTGCAGAGATCGGCTTGCGGACAGCGGGCTGTCAGTGTGCAGAGCTGCGCTTGTGGTGAGCGGGCTGGAGCCTGGAGTCTGGCTTCTCTCTGCATGGCCGGAAGTAACGCCGAGGCTCCTCTGAGATCAATCACTGCCGTCCATTGGACGGCAGTGATTGATTCACACTACCAGGAGCAAATAGGCAGCTTGAGATGCAGAGCAAAGCACCGCAAGGCAGGAATAAACCCTGCCACTGAAGCGTGACACCTGCAATCATGTGATTGCAACGACGTCACGCTTACCATAGTGCACTGTGTCCGGCGCCTGAACACAGTGCACTATGTTAACTTAAACAAACTTTTTTTTTGAAGGGGACCTTTTTTAATTTATTTATTTAATTTGTGGGGTGGCGCCCCCTATGGCTGCCTTGTGCACAAAGCCAGTTCTGTAGAGACATGGTTTGCATAATTTACTATGCAGGAATTTGAGAGGTATGCAAAGAAGCCCGAGCCCTACTGAACACTTGTGGAATAAAGTGAAACTTTGATTGTGAGCAAGGTCTTCTCAACCAACATCAGCACCTGCCCTCAGTAAATGTTACAGCATAAAAAAACATTGTAGACATTGAAGCTCTTCCAACCTTGCAGTAACAGATTTGTAAAGACCTTTTTCTGTTCCAGCATGAGTGCTCCTCTGTGTACAAAGTCAGCTCCATAAATAAATGGTTTGAACAGTTTGGTGTGGAAGAATACAAGAGTCTTGCCCTCAACCCTACTAAACACCTTTGAGATGAATTGGAGCAGTGATTGTGAGGCCGGTCTTCTCATCCAACACCAGTACCTGTCCTCACAAATGGTCAAAAACTTCCACATTTAACAGACCTTGTGGTAGCAGTTTGGGGAAGGCCCTTTTCTGTTCTACCATGACTGTGCCCCTGTGCACAAAGCCATCTCCATGTGGTGTGGAGGAATTGGAGTAGTCAATTCAGCACAGAGTACTGAACCCTACTGAACACTTTTGGGATGAACTGGAACTTTGGTTGTGAGCCAGGTTCTAATCCTTCCTTGAGGTAATACTTTTGGGAAGATCCTTTTTGTTCCAACATGACCCGGTGTACAAAGCCAGCTCCATAAACACATGGTTTGACCAGTTTTATGTGGAGAAAATCAAGTTTCCTGCACTGAGCCCTGACTTCAACCCTACTGAACACCTGTAGGATGAAATAGAACACAAGTTGTGAGCAGGTCTTCTCCTCCAACATCAGTACCTGACCTCACAAAGGGGCACAAAAGCCCACAAGTAACAGATTCGGTAACAGTTTGGGAAAGTCCATTTTTTGTTCAAGCATGGCTGTGCCTCTGTGTACAAAGCCAGACATGTGGACTAACTGGAGTGGCCTACACAAAGCCCTGAAGCCTTCTGAACACCTTTGGGGTGAACTGGAACTTTGATTGTAAACCAGGTCTTCTCATTAATAACCAGCTCCTGCCTCATAAATGCTACAGGATTAGAGTTGAGCGAACACCTGGATGTTCGGGTTCGTTGGGTTCGGCCTAACTTTATGAAAAAGTCCGGGTTCGGTACCGAACTTGACTCAAACTTTACCCTGAGCCCCATTGAAATCAATGGGGACCTGAACTTTTCGGCACAAAAATGACTGTAAAAAAGTCCTGGAAAGTGCTAGAGGGCTGCAAAAAGGATTTTAGAACAATAATCTGTCCCTTACAGCAACAGCAGGAACCTGACCCTATAGAACTAGGAGATGATTTTAGAACAATAATCTGTCCCTTTCAGCAACAGCAGGAACCTCTCCCTATAGAACTAGAAAATGATTTTAGAACAATAATCTGTCCCTCTAAGCAGTAGACTCTACCTAGCCCAGTCAGATCGTTCTGTAATGCAGGATGAGATCTGCAATCTGTCCCTAAAAGCAGTAGTAGTAGCAATCTCTACCTATCTATCTATCTGCAATCTGTCCCTCACAGCACCGGCAGCATCCTCTCCCTACACTACCCAGAGAGCATGTGACATGCAGCACTAAGTTACTCCAGCTTATAAAGAGGCTGGGTCACATGATGCACTGGCCAATCACAGCCATGCCATTAGTAGGCATGGCTGTGATGGCTTCTAAGGGCAATCCAGTGAAACACTTGTTGATTGGCTGCACTGCAGCTATTCAACATGCGTGATCAAATACCCGAACCCAGAACCCGAACCCAAACTTTTTTTCAAATGTCCAGGTTCGGGTCCGGGTCATGGACACCCCAAAGTTCGGTACGGACCCGAACTTTATTGTTCGCTTTCGCTCAACTCTATACAGGATAAAAACATTTTAGACAATAGTGCTCCTCCAACCTTGTGGTAATAGCTTCAGTTTGATGAAGACCCTTTTCTGGTTCAGCATGACTGTGCCCCTGTGTACAAAGCCAGCTCCATAAAGGCATGGTTTGGGCAGTTTGGTGTGGAAGAAATCAAGTGTCCTGCACAGAGCCCTGACCTCAACCCTACTGAACACCTTCAAGATGAATGGGAATACTAATTGTGAGGCAGGTCTCCTCAACCCACATCAGCGCCTGAAGTTACAGATGATATTTTTGCTAAACGGAGACAAATTCTTTAGAAAAAACCCCTCCAAAATCTTGTGGAAAGCTCTCCCAGGAGAGCAAAGGATGGTATAACTGCAAAAAGGATCCAACTCCACACTAATGGTCATGGTTTTGGAATGGTAGGTCCAACAAGCTCATATAGATGTGACGGTCAGGAGTCCACTAACCTTTGCCCATGTAGTGTGAGTAGCTGAAGTGGTTGTAAATTGTAACAGTAGCAGTCGTATTCATTGCAGTTATTGTTACCATCATATAATTAATTATCTTTATATTCTTTCTGGTATCTTATTTGCACTTTTGCATTTTCAAAAAGCTTTATGACACATTAGAAGGTGTCTTTATGAAATGTCTGTTTGTTTTATCAACATGTTCTCTGTGCAGTGTAAGCAATTCATATTTGATATTATGACATTTTCTTTGTTTCCCTATCACATTTTCCTTTTTTTTTTGCATTCATCAAGCACTTTGCAATCACATTTGCAGAACACTTTTCTATACTTTCTAACAGGAAACAAATATCAATCCCTTTTTACGACCTAGAAGCAATGGCTACCTCTGTGTGTGTTAATATGGATATGTTGGTGATTTTTTTTTATAGCATAGATATACAGTATCTGACAAAAGTAAGTACACCCCTCACATTTTTGTAAATATTTTATTCTATCTTTTCATGTGACAACACTGAAGAAATTACACTTTGCTACAATGTAAAGTAGTGAGTGTACAGCTTGTATAACAGTGTAAATTTGCTGTCCCCTCAAAATAACTCAACACACAGCCATTAATGTCTAAACCGCTGGCAACAAAAGTGAGCACACCCTTAAGTGAAAATGTCCAAATTGGGCCCAATTAGCCATTTTCCCTCCCCGGTGTCATGTGATTCGTTAGTGTTACAAGATCTCAGGGTGAATGGGGAGCAGGTGTGTTAAATTTGGTTTTATTGTTCTCATACTGCTCACTGGAAGTTCAACATGGCACCTCATAGCAAAGAACTCTTTGAGGATCTGAGGAAAAAAGAATTTTTGCTCTACATAAAGATGGCCTAGGCTATAAGAAGATTGCCAAGACCCTGAAACTGAGGTGCAGCACCACAGCCAAGTCCATGCAGGGGTTTAACAGGACAGGTTCCACTCAGAACAGCGCCTCACCATGGTCGACCAAAGAGGTTGAGTGCCATGCTCAGCGTCATATCCAGAGGTTGTCTTTGGGAAATAGACGTATGAGTGCTGCCAGCATTGCTGCAGAGGTTGAAGGGGTGGGGGGGTCAGCCTGTCAGTGCTCAGACCATACGCCGCACACTGCATCAAATTGGTCTGCATGGCTGTCACACCAGAAGGAAGCCTTTTCTAAAGATGGTGCACAAGAAAGCCCACAAACAGTTTTCTGAAGACAAGCAGACCAAGGACATGGATTACTGGAACCATGTCCTGTGTTCTGATGAGACCAAGATAAACTTATTTGGTTCAGATGGTGTCAAGCGTGTGTGGCAGCAACCAGGTGAGGAGTACAAACACAAGTGTGTCTTGCCTACAGTCAGGCATGGTGGTGGGAGTGTCATGGTCCCTTCAATCTCTGTAGCAATGCTGGCAGCACTCATACGTCTATTTCCCAAAGACAACCTCTGGGTATGACGCTGAGCACGTGCACACAACTCCTTTGGTCAACCATAGCGAGGCTTGTTCTGAGTGGAACCTGCCCTGTTAAACTGCTGCATGGTCCTAGCCGCCATGCTGCAGCTCAGTTTCAGGGTCTTGGCAATCTTCTTATAGCCTAGGCCATCTTTATGTAGAGCAAAAAAATTTTTTTCCTCAGATCCTCAGGGAGTTCTTTGCCATGAGGTGGCATGTTGAACTTCCAGTGACCAGTATGAGAGAGTGAGAGCGTTAACACCAAATTTAACACACCTGCTCCCCATTCACACCGTAGACCTTGTAACAGTAATGAATCACATGACATATTGTAGCAAAGATAGAATAAAATATTTACAAAAATGTGAGGGGGTGTACTCACTTTTGTGAGATACTGTATGTGAATTGTTAGATTTTAAGACCATGTGTTGTTTAAGAAGCTAAGCCTCGAACGCGCTTTCCCCTTAAAAAAAAAAAAAAAAGAAAGAAAAAAAAAAAAAAAGAAGCTAAGCCTCTCCTAATCATATGCTAACGAAACCTGTTGGGCTGATTTGTGAAGTTCCTTGTAGGAAATGAGGTAGCAGGAAATAGGGGGGGGGGGGGGTAGGACTTTGAACAAGCCATGTGCGCAAAGTACAAAGGAGCAACAATTGTTCTGGAGAAAGAGGAAAGAGTTGTGCTGGACTATGAGAAGCAAGGAGAAGATTCTGACTCACTCTCTCTAGGTTCCAGATGAGGCCATAACTCTGAAACCCTGTGAGATTCATCTCAGTCCATAGCTACCTTTGGTGGCACCTACATCCCGAAAAAGCACACAGTCACCAGGAATTAATTCAGGGTCATCACTCACAAGTCCCAAGGACAGTGGCCACCTTCCAGCTTCCTCTAAACATGGTACAATGAGTGAGAAAATCCTTCTCCAGACCAAATCCCTTGTGGTGAAATCCAGAAGGAGACAGAAAGTAAATCTGCCTCGGATCCTAAGCTAGGAGGATGTGGCACAATGCAGTAGGACAGTGAAGGCTGGTGGTTTTTTATTTGGGGAGCGGCAAACCCCCATACCCTCCTGAAGCACCTCCAACCCCCCCTCGCTGTCTGCCGGTGCACTGGCACTTACCCCATCTAGGCGGAGGGCACATTAGGCATCGGTGGGCACATTGGGCAGCGGCGGGGATCAGACATCGGCGGGCACATAGTGCAGCTGTGGGGATCATAGATCGGCGGGTGCATCGGGAATCGGCGGGAACATTGGGCAGCGGTGGGGATCAGACATCGGCGGGCGCATCGGGCATCGGTGGGTACTTCAGGCAGCGGCGGGGATCGGGCATCGGCGGGTGCATGGTACGGTGGCGGGAATCGGGCATCGGCGGACATCAGGCTGCGGCGGACATTGTGCAGCGGCTCCTGTGTCTTCTCCTCCTCGCTTCCTGCTGTGCATCTCCTCCCCTCCTCCTAGGCATCCAATAGGATCGCCTGTCCTTTCAGGCAATCGGGTGATGGATATCAGAACCAATTGCCAATTGGCCGGGAAAAGGATCAGTGTTGCAACAGCGAATATTCATTCGCTGTTGCAACACACCTGGGTGGGCCCCAGACCCAATGCTCTGTGCCCTGAGCCCACCCTATTTTGAAACCTATTAGGGCCTCTGGCTCTAATCAGTGCTTCAAAAAACACACCCCTGCCCAACCCCTCCATAGGAATTCATGCGCCCAGCGTCCTTAAAGGGGCCGGACACATGGGTAGGGAGGGCTGCGGCGGTGGATGGGGGAAGCGGCTCCCGTGCGCCCACAATGGACAGGTCACCCCTGCAGTAGGGATGAGGACACCTGCAAAGCGATACCATAAAAGGTCTTCACCCAAAAAAAGTAATGTCTTTAAAGGACAGCAAAAAAGAGAAGGTACAATATAAGCAGAATAAGCTTCAGCATTAGCTTATCCTACTTTATTTCATCTTAATGACACACATGGGAGAATGCTACTATTGCCTCCTTTGTTCTGGTTTCATACCCATCCATCTAAGGCCTGCTATGGATGGGGTGCAGCCACACAACTCCCATTTTCTTTAAAAATGTTTCACCTGTGCAAAACTGCTAGATCCAATATACATTGTTTACCCTAGATAAGGTTGTTATTATTCTAAATTCCTCTTCTGTCATCATTCTTCTGTTCTTTTACAAATCAAATAATTCCCAATCTGACATATTTGAATAAGAACCTTCTTGCACCCCCCCCCCCATCCCCCCACACACACAGATAGGCATTGCGGGGAGCTATTTGTCATGAGCTGTCTATACACTTTATTAGTTATTCAGGCATAAGAAGCCCATTCATTTCAATTGAATTAACAAAGCATTAAACACATACAGATGTAGCTGTGCTAATATTTCCATTTGACTTGACAAGGCGATTTGTTTCATGGTGGCTCCGCATGTAATGGATGATGCCGGGAACTTTGTGCAACGGGGCGACTTGTCTCGCCATCGACGCTCAGCTGTTATCTCCTGCCGCGGGGTGGCGCGGTAGCAGGAAGGGGGCCTTAATGATAAAAAAAGAGGTTTTTTGTTTTTTTTTTAATTATACTGTTGCTGTATATTGTGGCATGTCAGGCATTTATTTGTTCCAATTTGCAGTTACTGAAAGGTTCACTTCAAATTATGCTGTACTAAGGCTGGTGAAAGAACGTGAAAACGTGTAAAAACGATGGGCAGGATGCCATTTAATAGAAGCACTTCCTAGACTCTTTTTATCGGTCTCCTCTCTTCTCTTATTTCTCTCTTCTTCCTCTTCTCTCATTTTTTTCTCTTCTCTCTCTCGGTTCTCTCACTCTCTCATCTCTTCTTTTGTCTCTTTTTTCCTCTCTTCTCTCTCTTCCACCCTCTCTCTGTTCTCTTTCATTTCTCTTCGCTCTCTTTTCTTCCTTTATTCCCCCTCTTCTATCTCTCATCTCTCTCTCATCTTTCTGCTCTCCCTTTCTCTTATCTCTCTTCTATCTCTTTTTACTCTCCATTTCCTATATTTTCTCTCTAGTCTCTCTCTTTTCTTTCTTCTCTCTCTCTTTTTCTCCCCCTCCCCCCCCCATCTCTCTCTCTCTTCTCTTTCATTTCTCTTCCTTCTCTTGTTTCTATCTCCCCTTCTTTCTTCTGTCCCTTTCTATTCTCTTTTTTTCACTATTTATTTCTATTCTTCTCTCCCTTTCTCTCTCTCTCACTCTAGTCTTTCTTCTCTCCTTTTTCACTCTCTATTTTGCTCTTCTCCTCTCCCTCAGGAGCCTCTCAGGTTCTGGAACCATCCTGGGGAGAAGGGACTATCTCTCCAGGGCTTCAGACTATTTATCAGCTCCCCCACCGACCACCTACTGGACACGCTCCTCTCCAGGAATAGACCAGAGCATGAGAAATGTTGAGACTGGTTAATTAAATTGTCTTCCCTAAATTCTGGAAGCTTCTTCCAGAGGCAAGAGCCGCTCCCTAGACTGCAGAAGGAGCCAGAGACTAAATTTGCCAGGCATCCTAAGCTAGGAGGGTGCGAAACAATACAGTAGGGATGAGGACACCCGCAAACTGATGTACTTTGATACCATAAAAGGTCTTCACCTAAAAAAAGTCATGTCTTTAAACGCAAGGACAGCAAAGAAAGAGAAGGTAAAATATAAGCAGAATAATCTTCAACTGTTGCTTATCCTACTTTATTTCATCTTAATGACACACATAGGAGAATGCTACTATTGACTCATTTTTTCTGGCTTCAGATTTATCCATCTATGGCCTGCTATGGATGGGATGCAGCCTCATCTCATCAGCCTCTTCTCTTTTTTTGACTCTCATCTCTTCTCTTCTCCTCTCTTCTCTTCTCTTCTCTTCTCTTCTCTTCTCTCTTCCATTTCTTATACTTTTCTTTTCTTCTATCCCTTTCTTCACCTCTCCATTTTCTTCACCTCTCCATTTTCTTCACTTCTCCATTTTCTTCACCTCTCCATTTTCTTCACCTCTCTCTTTTCTTCACCTCTCCCTTTTCTTCTCCTCTTCCTTTTCATCTCTTGTCCCTTTCTTCTCCTCTCCCTGTCCTCTTCTTTTATTATCCTCTCTTCTCCTCTCCTCCTTCTCCTCCTCCTCCTCCTCCTCCTCTTTCTCCTCATCCTCCTCCTCCCCCTTTTTCTCTTTCTCCCCCTTCTCTTTCCCCTTCTCCTCATTCTCCTTCTTCTCTTTCTCCTTCTCCTCCTTCTCTTTCTCTTCCTCCTTCCCCTTCCCCTTCACCTTCTCCTCCTCCTCCTCCTCCTCCTTCCATTCTCCTCCTCCTCCTCTTCCTGTCCTCCTCTTCCTCCTTCTCCTCCTCCTTCCATTCTCCTCCTCCTCCTTCTCTTCACTCTCCTCCTTCTCCTTCTCTTCCTCCTTCACCTCCTCCTCCTCCTTATCCTCCATCTCCTCCTCCTCCCTCTCCCTCTACCACCCCCACTCCTACTTCTTCTTCTTCCTCTTCTACTCCTTCTCTTTTTTCCAATTTTTTTTTCTTTTCCTCTCCTCCCCTCTCTATTTTACCCATTTTTTTCCTCGTTGAGAACACATTTAATAATATGTAAAAATTCAACATTAATATACAACTTGTGGACATGTTAAAGCACAAATGTGTGTTACTCCTAAGGACATCAATTTGATTCCACCAACAACTATAACAGAAGATAAAATTATACCGCATGTTTGACTGTTGCTCAACATAAATATCTAAATAAGACTTTAAAACACCCAGGCTTTTCATTTTAAAAGATGAATTACATAAGAAAAATAAGGTTTTTTTTCCAAGCTTAGAAGACCAAAAAAGGAAAGGCTCCTCAGATGAGTCGGCAGCAATCACAAGGCTATCTACTGTCATATTTGAGCAAAGACATATTCCAAGCCAATGATCACTTCCCAGCTACTAATTTATTAATCTTGAATTAAAGGAACAAAGACGGCATTTACATATCAAATCTCGCACATGTTTGGGTCACTATTTGAAGTTGTCCTTGCTTTTTTATTTAAAATCCCAGAAACGTATGAAGGGGAGGGGGGAAAAAAAATATTTTGATGGAATAAAGGAACTAGAAACCGGAGCTGTCTGAAACAGAGCAATTAATTTAATTACGTGTTTGATCTACTCTACATTGGTCATACAGTATTTAAATATATTAGTATAAGAAAGAGAATACAGTTTGACGTCTGTCCTTTCAAGTTTGGCGTTACGTTTCCAGTTCCGGAAAACTTCAGGGATTTCAGATTTGCATAATGCTCTCCTTTACTGCGGATTTTTTTTTGGTTTGGTTTTGAATTCCATTCGCAAATCTATTTTTAGTAACAATTCCATAAGGTCCCTGGTGAAAAGATATCAAACGTCGCAATTTTGCGAGCAGCCAGGCTTGTTACCGCAGCTTGTTATACTCCGTCTAGTCCTCCTAGGAACAAAGCGGTCAACGGTAAATAAAACGGATGGTAACATAACAAGAAAAAAGCCCCTTCCACACTGATCTCCAGGCAAGCCGCTAAACGCACAGCCGGAATACATATGTATTGGGATATTCTTCCCTTCTGATGTTTAACCCCTTCCCGCCCAGGGGAGGGCTGGCAGCCTTAGGCCTGAGGGGCAAGTCCAGTCAAGTGGCCCATTGAACCACCGTATCAGCTCACCATCCATGCCCACCTGCTTTTATAGCGGATATTGAGGTTATGAAGCAAGACAAATATGATGCAATGTGGTAACATAATTTAATATTAATAGCAACAAAGGAGCTTTAACAAAAATAATGCATCAGTGCAGCCTCACCACCCACCAATGCAGCCTCACCAGTGCCCATCAATGCAGGCTCACCACCCACCAATGCAAACCACCCACCACTCGGACGTAACTACCCGTGACCACTCCGACGTAACCACCCACC
>BLSH010438153.1:734693-757265 GCA_018402905.1 Glandirana rugosa
CCCCCCCCCCCGTGACCGCAATGCAGCCTCACCAGTGCCCACCAATGCAGCCTCGCCAGTGCCCCCCCCCCCTTTGCCTGGCCCCTACTTCCTTCCTCCACAAGAAGAAAAAAGTGAGCGGCAGCGGCCGTCAGCCATTTTGAATGTAAGTTAGGGTGGCCTGGGGGGCAATTGCCACCCTGCCCCCTGGCCCAGCCCTCCCCTGTTCCCGCCTGTCCCAGCATCCCTTTAACCACTTAACGCGAATCGCCGTATTTATAAGACCGGAGATACAATCCGGTAGGTACATACTTGGGAGGCGCACCCTAATAGTGTATCACATTAGAGATGGTGCTGCTATGAGGCTCTGATGAAGGGGGTTCGCCCTGGAAACGCGTCAGCCTTGCCCTATGGACAACATCCAGTCCCTCTGCTGAGGTTCTGTCATCTATTCCATCGGATGTGTTTTTGAATTTTAAAGTTGTATTATCAGCTCCGCTTGTGAGTATATGGATTTTATCTTTATAATTTTATTAAACTTTTTAATGGTACGGCACAAGGTCGGTGCGCCTCTCTTGTTTTTGTATTTTTGCTGCTATAAGACCACCAAACAAAATTACATATTACAGCGCACACATGCAATAATGACAATAAAACCTGCAAGGCTCTTTAAAAGTACCTGGACATCTTCAACCAAAATACGGGGAGTCCGTCGCACTATATGGCCATAGAGTGCTTAGCCCACTCCTACTTCACAGGCCCCCGTGATACACTATTAGGGTGTGCCCCCCAAGTATGTACCTGTTTGTCTATTGCAGATACTGACTAGATCTCTTGGGATGGAGCACCTCCCCTATTCATAAAGCCACATAAAGCCTCGTACACACAGTTCGACGATCGTATACAACAGGTCGTACTAACGACCGTTGTATGCGATATCGATCGTTTTCATATGCGCAATTAGAACAGTCGAACGTACGACGGTCGTACAAGGGGAGTTGTATGAGCAGACTAGAAAACTTGGTCGTACCAACAAGCTCTCATACGACCGTTGTATCGTGTGTACAGAGCAGTTGGTACAACAAAGTTGTATTGTGCAAAACACGCATGCTCCGAAGTCAGGAACGGCCGGATGCTAATTACATGCACCTGAATGTTCTTTCTGTGGTCGTACGATCGTGTAGTGCAGTCAGTATGCTAGATACAACAGCCAACGTACTTACGATCGTCGTCCCGTGTGTACGAGGCTTAAGACATAGGAAGAGTTCTCTAGATCTCCCATTAGGAGGAGTGTATTGGTCCCATGGTTATGAGACAGAATCTCCCATTCTATGGTTAGTGTAGGACCCACTGAGACGGGGGCCTGTGAAGTAGGAGTGGGCTAAGCACTCTATGGCCATATAGTGCGACGGACTCCCCGTATTTTGGTTGAAGATGTCCAGGTACTTTAACCAGTTCCCGACCGCGCGCCGTGTTTTCACGGCGGCAGTTGGGATGCTGAGCGCGAATCGCCGTAAAAATCTGCAATCAGCCACTAGGGGGCGCGTGCGCGCACCCGCCACACTCCTGAGGAGTGTGCCCGCGGCTCGGGCGGACCTGATGTCTGCTGGCGAGCCGCGATCTGCGGCCACAGGGAAACACGATGTAAACACAGCGGTTCCCCGCTCTGTTAGTAGGGGCATGGGTGATCTACTGATTCCTGTCACTGGGATCAGTTAGATCTCTCATGCCCATGTTAGCCCAACCCCCCCACAGTAAGAACACCCAGGGAACACAGTTAACCCCCAGCTCTCCCCCTGCAGGTTAACCCCTTCACTGCCAATGACATTTACACAGTAATCAGTGGACATTTAAATTTCTGATCGCTGTATAAATGTCATTGGTCCCAAAAAAGTGCCAAAAATGTCCAACATGTCCGCTGAAATATCGCAGATCGCTGCTATTACTAGTAAAAAAAAAATAAAAATAAAAAATGAATTCTCACCATCCTTAAACGTGGCCACTTTTGCGCAAACAAATCAATAAACGCAGATTGCGATTTTTTTTATCACAAATGTGAGGAAGAATATAAATTGGCCAAAAACTGTGAAAAAAAATGTTTTTTTTATTTTTTTTTTTTTTGGATTTGAATTTTAGCAAAAAGTAAGAAATTTGGGTTTTTTTGCAAAATGGTCGCTCTTCTTTTGTTTATAGCGGCGATCAGAAATGACGCAGAGGCTATCAAATACCACCAAAAGAAAGCTCTATTTGTGGGGGAAAAAGGACGCAAATTTTGTTTGGGTACAACGTCGCACGACCGCGCAATTGTCAGTTAAAGCGACGCAGTGCTGAATCGCAAAAAGTGCTCTGGTCCTAAAGCTGGAAAACCTTCCGGTTGGTAAGTGGTTAAATAGCCTTTTAAATAGGCTTGCAGGTTTTATTGTCATTATTGCATGTGTCATTTTGTTCGGAGATACAATCAGACGCGTCCGTCGGCTAGAAGGAGACCTGAAGGAAGCCGGAATCGGCTCCGATCGGGTCTCCTTCGTCAAATTCCGGGAGCGACGTCATAAACTTACACCATATTATATAAAAATATCACATTTTATTAGCAAAAACATTTCATAAAAGCCATACCACCACTAGGAAGGGTGGAGACCACATACATGTGTGTCATTTACACCTATTATCGGGGGGCGTAACGATAGGGGTTGTGATTGTAACCGGGCTCCATGCTCCAGGGGGCCCGTGTGCCTCCCTTGTACCCCTGGATAGGAGGGATGGCGGGGGTGGCATTTAGAGGACCCAATCTCCTCCATTTTCCTCCTAATGCAGGAGATCGGTTCCTCTATATTCTGCCCCCGCCGCCCCTCCTATCCAGGTTACTTGTCTTCTGCTGTTCCCAGGGCCCCTGTGTGCTTCCCTGCCCCCCCTCCCCCACAGAGCTGCTGTCTTCCCCCCTCCTCTCTCCTGCCAGCTGCTGTAGAAGATGAGTCATGATGGAGGGATGGGTCGGTAAATTTGTCATTTACTTTTCTGAATGGACAGAGTCAGTGATTGGTACCAATTGGTTCATTCATAACTGAAGCATAGTAAACTGTGTTTACTATACTTCCATTACTGAATGAATGGGGGGCTTGGTGCACAGCTATTCCTGTCCATTCATTCTGTGCAGCTGAGGCTACACAGATGGAGATTGAGAGCTGAGGTTTGTTTAGACTCCCTGATATCTCATCAAAGACCCCCAACAGAGCTCCTAAAAAAAATAATAAAAATAAAATTGTAAACGAAATAAAATGAAATGGTAAAAACATAATAAAATTAAAATAAAAATGAAAAACTACTGACACCAGCGAGGGAACAATCAGGATTGCAAAGGTTGCAATTGTGACCGGGCCCCGGTATTTCACCACCATGGGGAGGCCCGAAGATGGCAGAAAGGGGGCCCCGCTGCAGAACTTGTGAAAGGGTTCCACTTCAGTACTGTAATAAAGGGACCTGCGATGGGACTAAAGGGCCCCAGGATCAGCGGGAAGAGGGAAGGGCCCTGGCCAAGGGTCATGGGTGCCCCTTCATAATTTCTTGCACCGGGGCCCTGAAGGTACCAGTTACACCTCAGCACACAGAGCAGCGGCTTTGGAGCGAGCCTGGGGGGATTTGTTTTTTTTTTTACATTAAAATATCAAAAGGATTATACTTACCTGCTCTGTGCAGTGTTTTTCACAGAGCAGCCCGGATCTTCCTCTTTTTGGGTCCCACGCGGTGCTCCTCGTCCCTCCCTCCTGCCGGGTTCTCCCACACCAAGCAGCTTACTGTGGGGGCAGGCTTGCTCCCGAACCGCTGGCTGGAGGCAGGGGCCAGGAGCGTTGGCGGGGGACCCGAGAAGAGGAGTATCGGTGCTGCACTGTGCAAATGCATTATATAGAGTAGGTACAGGGAGGGAAAAAAGTATTTGATCCCCTGCTGGTTTTATACGTTAGCCCACTGACAAAGAAACGATCAGTCTTTAATTTTATTGGTTGGTTTATTTTAACAGTGAGAGACAGAATAACAACAAAAATATCCCATTTCAAAAAAGTTATAAATTGATTTGCATTTTAATGAGTGAGATATTTGATCCGCTATCAATCAGCAAGATTTCTGGCTCCCAGGTGTCTTCTATTGAGGTAACAAGCCAAGATTAGGAGCACTCTCAAAGGGGGTGCTCCTAATCTCAGCTTATTACCTGTATAAAAGACTCCTGTCCACAGAAGCAATCAATCAATCAATCAGATTCCAATCTCTCCACCATGGCCAAGACCAAAGAGCTGTCCAATGATGTCAGGGAGAAGATTGTAGACCTACACAAGGCTGGAATGGGGGCTACAAGACCATCGCCAAGCAGCTTGGTGAGAGGGTGACAACAGTTGGTGCGATTATTCGCTAATGGAAGAAACACAAAATAAATGTCACTCTCCCTCGGTCTGGGGCTCCATGCAAGATCTCACCTCGTGGAGTTAAAATGATCATGGAGAACGGTGAGGGATCAGCCCAGAATCTTGTCAATGATCTCAAGGCAGCTGGGACCATCGTCACCAAGAGAACGATTGGTAACACTGCGCCGTGAAGGACTGAAATCCTGCAGCAAGAAATCCCATGTACAGGCCTCTAAAGTTTGCTAATGAACATCTGAATGATTAAGAGGAGAACTGGGAGAAAGTGCTGTGGTCAGATGAGACCAAAATCGAGCTCTCTGGCATCAACTCAACTCGCCATGTTTGGAGGAGGAGGAATGCTGCCTATGACCCCAAGAACTCCATCCCCACCGTCAAACACGGAGGTGGAAACATTATTCCTTGAGGGTGTTTTTCTGCTAAGGGGATGGGACAACTTCAAAGGGATGATGGACGGGGCCATGTGCCATCAAATCTTGGGTGAGAACCTCCTTCCCTCAGCCAGGGCATTGAAAATGGGTTGTAGATGGGTATTGCAGCATGACAAAGAGATGTCTGCAAACCTTGTGGCCAACTACAAGAAACGTCTGACCTCTGTGATTGCCAACAAGGGTTTCTCCCCCAACTACTAAGTCGTGTTTTGAGAAGGGGTCAAATACTTATTTGACTCATTAACCACTTCAGCCCCGGAAGGATTTCACACTTTAGGACCAGAGCACTTTTTGCGATTCGGCACTGCGTCGCTTTAACTGACAATTGCGCGGTCGTGCGACGTTGTACCCAAACGCAATTTGAGTCCTTTTTTTCCCACACAGAAAGCTTTCTTTTGGTGGTTTTTCATCATAGCTGCGTCATTTCTGATCGCCGCTATAAACAAATAAAGAGCGACAATTTTGCAAAAAAAAACACAATTTTTCTTACTTTTTGCTAAAATACAAATCCAAAAAAAATATATAAAAAAACATTTTTTTTCATCGGTTTTGGCCGATTTATATTCTTCCTCATATTTTTGGTAAAAAAAACCCCGCAATCGGCGTTTATTGATTGGTTTGCGCAAAAGTTGCTGCGTTTACCAATGATGAGAATTCATTTCTGGGGTTTTTATTTATTTATTTTTTTATTAATAATGGCGGCGATCTGCGATTTTTAGCGGTACTGCGATATTGTGGCGGACATGTTGGACCATTTTGACACTTTTTTGGGACCATTGACATTTATACAGTGATCAGTGCTATAAAAATGCACTGATTACTATGTAAATGCCATTGGCAGCGAATGGGGTTAACCTGGAGGGGGGCGCTCTAAGGGTTAACAGTGTTCCCTGGGCGTGTTCTAACTGTATGGGGGCTGGGCTGGCTGGGGGAGGGGAGTGATCACGGCTCCCATATACAGGAAGCCTGTGATCACAGCCCTTCCCCCTCCGTCAGTACGGAGATCGGTGTTTACATACATGGACTTCCGTTCTTTCACTGCGGGGGGTGCCATCGCGGGTAGCTGGTGGAGATCAAGTCCGCCCTACCTGTTCCCTGGCCGCGCACACACTCACAATGCTAGTTATCACAGGTGACGGCGGTTTGCGACAACGAGACACTTTACCGGCGGGCGGTCGCTAAGTGGTTTAAATGCAAATCAATTTATACATTTTTGGAAATGCATTTTTCTGGATATTTTTGTTGTTATTCTGTCTCTCACTTTTAAAATAAACCGACCATTAAAATTATAGACCGATCGTTTCTTTGTCAGTGGGCAAACGGACAAAATCAGAAGGGGATCAAATACTTTTTTCCCCTTTACTGTAACTATAACATGTTTGTTTAAAATAAAAATATATATATATATATATATATATGCCTTTACAATCACTTTAACCACTTGCCGACCGCGAACCGCAGGTTGACGGCGATAGAGTGGTTCGATATCGCAAATCGCCGTCATCTGACGGCGGCTGCGAGATCGCACACTGTGAGCGCACGTGCGCCGCCGGAGGCTACCCGCGATGACCCCCGCGGAGTGAAAGAACGGAGGTCCGTGTAAGTAAACGCGGACCTCCGTTCTGTGAAGGGGGAAGGGCTGTGATCACTTCCCTTCCCCTGTTAGGGCAGTCCCCCCACAGTAAGAACACGCCCAGGGAACACTGTTAACCCTTAGAGCGCCCCTGCAGGTTAACCCCTTCACTGCCAATGACATTTACACAGTAATCTGTGCATTTTTTTTTTTTTTCCAATTAATGTTTATTGAAAAAGTTTTTGATTATAACAATACAACGTTATCTAGTTGCAATAAACAGCTTTACACATATAACATAGCGTTGCGGTTTTATCTTGCATAGATAAATCAAGTGTAACATATCAAACAGAACATATCTCAGAAAGTAGAAGTTTGTAGAAATTGTCCCACATCTCAAAATAAGCACATCCGTCTTTACCTAGCGGTTAGGTCACTAAACAGAACTAGTTGGCTTTGACTCTATACCATCGAGAACGCAATGGGCTCCCCACTCAGGACCGTCAGAGGTCTACTAGTGAGCGGGGGTGTCGCTAGTTATACTCACGGGTTTCCCCGTGGTTCTTCCCAGTGCCTCCGGACCACACCGTCACTCCCACTGGGGTCATTAGCGGCGGCGTGGGGGCACCGGGAGTCCCCAGGAGACCCCGAGTGCAAAATTCTATCAATGAAATGTAGTCTCTAGTTATTCCCGAAGCGGTCGTTGTACCATTGTGTCCACCTATTCCATTTTATGTTTGTGGATCTTACATTATTAAGTTGGAAGGCCATCACAATCTGTGCATTTTCATAGCACTGATCGCTGTATAAATGCCAATGGTCCCAAAAAAAGTGTCAAAATGTTCCGACATGTCCGCTGCAATATCGCAGTACCGCTAAAAATCACAGATCGCCGCCATTACTAGTAAAAAATAAAATAAAAACCCCAGAAATTAATTCTCATCGTCCCTAAACGCGGCAACTTTTGCGCAAACCAATCAACAAACGCCGAATGCAATTTTTTTAATCAAAATTATGAGGAAGAATATAAATCTGAAACCGATGTAAAAAAATTTTTTTTTTATATATTTTTTTTTTTTGGATTTGTATTTGGGGAAGTAAGAAATTTGGGTTTTTTTTGCAAAATTGTCGCTCTTCTTTTGTTTATAGTGGCAATCAGAAATGACGCAGAGGCGATTAAATACCACCAAAAGAAAGCTCTATTTGTGGGGAAAAAAGGACACAAATTTCGTTTGGGTGCAACGTCGCACGACCGCGCAATTGTCAGTTAAAGCGACGCAGCGCTGAATCGCAAAAAAAGTGCTCTGGTCCTAAAGTGTGAAATCCTTCCGGGGCTGAAGTGGTTAATTCCTCTTTTATTCCTAAGCAAAACTGAACATAATTGTGAATGTTGTACACGGAAGGATTCAGGATTGCGGCGGCGATGGGCGATGATTTTCGGAGATGGCTGGGCAAAAAAAAAAATCTCCCCGCTGCTGGTTTTGGTTCAACTTCTTGCAGGATCAGCGCTGAACTCGATTTAACTAGGCGGGGAATAGAACATATTGTCCTCCGGGTTCTCCTACGTGTTCACCATAATTCCTGACGGATGATCTGGATGCTTCAACCATAAAGTCCAAATCTTTTTTAAACCCAGGAACGATTTCTTTCCTCTTGTTATCTCTGTTTATTTTTTTATTTTCCATTTTTTTTTTCCTTCCCTGCTTGAAGCTAAAGCTGAAAACATTGTGAAGTGCAGTCTATATTGGATCATCGTGTTTCTTCTGTTCTGTCATGTGTAACAGTTGTTATTCCTCCGCTCGTCTTTTCGGGAGGAAAGAAAATAAACTGGAACGATTTGTCCTTCCATGTGAGTTCCATTCCTTCGATGTACTTTTCAGATGCTTTCACGCTATGTTTCATCACATAAATGTTGTTAAAGAAGAACTGAGGCAAAACACAATAAAAAATTGAATCAAATAGGCAAAGAGAAAAAAAAGCCATCTACTCCTGTTCTTGAGTTTGCCCTTTGGCGGTAAAAATACCCTTTCATAAAGTTATTGCCTTTAGCGGGAAGTTAAGCCGGTCTTTGATCATATCCTGTAGGCTACACATTAGATATTGGCCATAACACAAAATGCAATCACGTTCGGAGCTGATAGCAGAACAAACAGTTTCTCTGGGGTGATTGAACATGTGGAATCGAAGGCCTTATGCACAACGGGCAATTACCATGGTGCATGAGATGCAGGGGTTTTGACGCAGGCGGAAGGCCCAAGCAGGGCCTGGACAAGGGGTGGGCAGAAGGGGCGGGCCCTGTGGTATCATGTGACATGGTATCACCATGAGGAGATAAGAAGGGGGAACTTTCATTGGGAGGGGAAAGTTGGAGGGTGGCAGAGGATAAGAATTGTTCTAGGAGGGGAAATTAGGATGGGCGCTAGGAATGCTGATGTGGGGGTATTTGTGTTGGGAGGTGGAATGGGGAAGAGGATTTGTGCTACGAGGGGGGGGGGGGGTTGTGCTAGAAGAGGTAATATAGTAGAGGAGGGAGGGAAATTGTGCTAGGAGGGTGATTTTTTTGGTGGGGGGAAGGGGGGGGGGTGGTTGTGCTATTCCTCTTGAAAAGGTTATCAACATCCATGTATCCGAAAGTCACCTTCATCCCAAAAATAGTTTTTTTTTGCAAAAAGTTGCGAAAACGGATTTTAATGTTGACAGAAAAACAAGAACAGTGTATTAAAACATACATCTTTTATTTATGTTCCACAAGTTAAGAACAATACTCGGTCAGTTTTGTTATAGGACAATCCATAAAAGAAGTTTGATACATATACCATATACATATAACAGGAATGTAACACTGTATCAATCACAATGCTTCATTGCTCCACATGTTTCGCTTGTTTGCTTCTTCAGGAGCTGTAAAGCATGTGAAACTTGTCAGGCCTGGGCTCAGCTCTCCCTTCACAGAGCACGCTGCTCAGCTGAGGGTTAATTGCCAGTCTCAGCTTCCACTCTGTCTCACCTGATGGCCATATCCTGCCTTGTTAAGCGAGCTCTGCTGCTATATAAACAGATCAGACAGATCAGATCAACAGATAACAGATAAACAGATCATATCCCAGATGCCTTCGCCTTGGTCAACATCTCTGGAGAAATCTCTGCTGTGTGTTCCTGTGAAAGACTTAGCCTGTTTGACATTCCCTTCTGGTTCCTGGTCCCTGGACCCTGCTTGGCTGTCTCTTCTCCTGGCTTCTGACCCTGCATTCTGTTTGTTTGACCTCACTGATCTCTGGACTCCTGTTTCACTGGCTTGCTCTGACTATCCGCTCTGGTTACCAAACCCTGGCTTTGTTTTGACCACATTTACTCTGTTTATAACATTTTACCATTTTATTAAAAAGTGTGTTTTACTGCACTTCTGTCTTTGTTTGATTCGTGGTTCCTGACACAACTACAAGAGAATGGGTATAATCAATATATTGGAAACAGTGGAGGCTGGTGCTCCATCAATCGGGGGGTGTTTGGTGGGCGGACCTGGCACCTCCCTCGCTCCAGCCTGACCCGCATAACATGAATCACCCACCCCTGTCACCAGCTCATTCACCGTCTGCTTTCCACTCAGTCCCGCTCAGTGTCCCACTCCGTCGATTGGGCTTCCCATTCTCCTCGGCCATACGTCTCCTTCTGCTCCTTCCTCACAGGCTAATAGGATGGCTTCTCATTTTGGCCAATCGGGAAACAGGTCTCATGGCCCGCTTCTTGATTGGCTGGGGAGGAGGATCGGTGTGAAAATAGCAAATATTAATTCGCTATTCTCACACAACTGGGTGGGCTCGGAGAGCAGAGCTCTGCTCCCCGAGCCCACCCTATTTTGAAGCCTCTGGCTCTAATCACGTGCTTCAAAAAAAACACTCCCCCGTTGGAATCCATGCATCCGGTGCCCTGTATGTAGATCAGCGCCCGTGCGCCCCTACTGGACAGGCCGCCACTTATTCGAAAACATACATTAATACAGATATATCCTCTATATAGATCTTTAGTGAGACCTCACTTAGAATACTGTGTCCAGTTCTGGAGACCTCACTTACAAAAAGATATTGATAAGATAGAACGAGTTCAGAGACGGGTAACAAAAATGGTGAAAGGTCTGGGGGATAAAACACAATGAGAGCGACTTCAGGAACTTAATATGTACAGTCCGGAGAAAAGAAGGGAGAGGGGAGACATCGATTGAAACCTTTAAATACTTCAAGGGGATGAATAAGGTTCAGGAGGGCGGTCTTTTCAATATGAAACCAAAATCAAGAACACGGGGACCTCAAACTAACTGGGGGGAAGTTCAAAACTAATCTTAGAAAGTATTATTTTACTGAAAGAGTGGTTGATGATTGGAATAAACTACCAACAGAGGTTGTGAGACAGTCAACAGTAAATGGCTTCAAACATGCTTGGGATAAACAAATCTATAGTCAGACAACAAGGTTAATGTAAAAAAATAAATAAATAAATAAAAAGGGGTAGACTCGATGGACTACTCAGTCTTTTTCTGCCGTCACTTTTCTATGTTTCTATGTTTCTATAATAAAAATTGCCACTCAGTACAAGCTACATGAGAAATGTATCGCAATGGGTGAACATCAAAATATATCACATATGTTGAAGCATTCAATATAAAATGTTTTCAACCAATTGATGAAAGTCTGAAGAAGCAAGATAAGGTAAGAGGCAGATAGTATAGTATTGTTTACCATATGCGTAAATTTATATAAGATCAATTGAACACACTTGGAGGTCCTACAGTAAACATAAGGAGGAGTGCCAGTGATTGCGGCAAGCTGAGGATCGCCAGGGAAGCAACGCGGGTGCCAAATGGGACTATGGGGATATTAAAAAAATCCCAATATTTGGGCTTTCACCCAACAAGTGGTGAAAGAAATAGAACAGACCAATTGGCAGGAATCTCACATTTCTAATCTCTCTAAGGCTCATTCAGTGGTCCTATCCACCCTGAACAAAATCGCCAACTCGTCATAAATCCATCTGATAAGGGAGGCAATATAGTCGTGATGGATGTGACACAATGTGAATCCATGGTACTTACAGTCCTTAAGAACAGGTAGTGGTATAGAGGTGTTCCAGCATCCTATGTTGAAGTCATCAAGTCCAAATATCGAAACATTATCGGTCAGGCAGGCTTATTCCAAGGGCATTAAATTATAAAAAAAAAGTGCCTGTGCTAAAAATCAGTGCTCTAAAGTGCTTTAGTGCATAGTGTTAATTGTAAACAACGTGATTAATATAAACATAAAATATATAACAAAATAATTCAAATTATTGCATGTGTCAACCAGGACAGATTCCTATTATATATTAATCAGAGCAAAAGTCCAAAAGGTGTAAAACCAAAACACATATGTTTATAGTGAGATAGATGGATAGTTCAAGTCCAAAGTGCAGAGCTGATCTTCACCAAAAAAGTGACTCACAATCACCACCTTAACAGTGTTTCCACCACCAAGAAACCAGTTGGGTACGCTTACCCTAAGGTAGCTTGCATTAACCACTTGCCAACGGCTGATCGGCAAATGACGGCGACAAAGTGGCTCTGTAACGCGAATCGCCATCATACGACGGCGGGCGCGAGATCGAGCCTAGTGAGCGCGCGCCGCCGGAGGCGCGCCCGCGCGCTCACTGTGTTCGGGGAGGGCCAGGGAGCGGGTGTGGCAGCTTCGATTGCCGCCGACCACCCGCGATGCCCCCCCCCCCCCCCGGAGTGAAAGAACGGAGGTCCGTGTAAGTAAACACGGACCTCCGTTCTGTGAAGGGGGAAGGGCTATGATCACAGCCTTCCTCTACATGGAGGCTGTGATCACTTCCCTTCCCCAGCTAGGGCAGTCCCCCCACAGTTAGAACACGCCCAGGGAACACAGTTAACCCTTAGAGCGCCCCCTGCAGGTTAACCCCTTCACTGCCAATGGCATTTACACAGTAATCAGTGCATTTTTATAGCACTGATCGCTGTATAAATGGTCCCAAAAAAGTGTCAAAATGGTCCGACATGTCCGCTGAAATATCGCAGTACCGCTAAAAATCGCAGATCGCCGCCATTATTAGTAAAAAATAAAAAAAATAATAAAAACACCAAAAATGAATTCTCATCACCCGTAAACACGACCACTTTTGCGCAAACCAATCAATAAACGCCGATTGCGATTTTTTTTATCACAAATATGAGGAAGAATATAAATCGTCCAAAAACGGTGAAAAAAAATGTTTTTTTATATATTTTTTTTGGATTTATATTTTAGCAAAAAGTAAGAAATTTGGTTTTTTTTGCAAAATTGTCGCTCTTCTTTTGTTTATAGCGCGATCAGAAATGACGCAGCGGTGATCAAATACCACCAAAAGAAAGCTCTGTTTGTGGGAAAAAAAGGACGCAAATTTCGTTTGGGTACAATGTCGCACGACTGCGCAATTGTCAGTTAAAGCGACGCAGTGCCGAATCGCAAAAAGGGCTCCGGTCCTAAAGCTGGAAATCCTTCCGGGGCTGAAGTGGTTAATCAGAGCAAAAGTCCAAAAGGTGCAAAACCAAAACACATATGTTTATAGTGAGATACTGTAGATAGATAGTTCAAGTCCAAAGTGCAGAGCTGATCTTCACCAAATAAGTGACTCGCAATCACCACCTTAACAGTGTTTCCACCACCAAGAAAGCAGTTGGGTACGCTTATCCTAAGGTAGCTTGTATTAAGCCAGTAGTGGAAGTCACCTTCATTGCATCTGGACACAGGAGGAGCACTAAAGTCACTTTATTATATTTTCCTGCACTATAAGGCTGGATTCACACCTGTCCGGTGGGAATTCCAGCCTGTTTGCTGCCGGAAAGGGGCGGAGCCACCGTTCGGCGGCTCCTGTCCGTTCCCACAGCGCAGCAGCTGCGGGAAGAGAGATGGGGAGGAGCCACGAGCAGGGGAAAAGATCCCCGTTCAGTGCGGAGTGCATCTCCGTGTTAGATGCGCTCCCACTGGACTCAACGGGCTGGGAATTCGCACGTGTGCGTCTTTTTTGCAATGCGGACTGTGAATGCACCGCACATACGTGAACCGGACACATTGAAAACAACGTGTTTTCAAGTGTCCTGCGAATTGGATGCGGTTTAAGCCGCATCCAATTCGCATAGGTGTGAACCCAGCCTAACAGTTATTTGCAGCTTTGACATTGGAGGATCACCAAAAATAATTTTATTGCACAGCAAAAAATCTTTATGCAGCAAATCACACAGAGTAAACACAAGTTGTGGCAGATGATTTTCTGTTTTTTATTTTTATTTTATTTTTAGATTACCACTTATAACAGCCTTTTGATACAATTTTATACACAGTTTTTGGGTATACGATATTCCTTTTATTTTTTTCTTCTTGGAGTATTTACAGACTTAATTCACCAATTTATGCACTGTGCACGGTGCACTTTTGGCTCATTGTAATTTATTACCCCTGGGCGGGGTGGTCTTTAGTAAGGAGAGTGTCTGTATTTTATAACTTACCAATAAACAGTGTCTGTGTGTTTTAAATATCAGAGACAGCGCCATTCCTGTATTGTTTTTCATTAACCCTTCCCTCCAAGGAGGTAGTCCCTGGAAGGCAGCAGTCCTATACTATAGTCTATTTTCCTTAGCACGGGAATATTGCTTATTTTATGAAACAATCAAAATTAATTTGAAGTGAAGACTTTCAGCTTTAATTCAAGGGGTTGAACATAAATATAAAGTACACATTTTAGGAACTGCAACCATTTTTATGCACAGTCCCCCCATTTTCAGGGGCTCAAATGTAATTGGACAAATGAATATAATCATAAATAAAATGGTAATTTTTAATATTTTGTTGAGAATCCTTTACTGGCAATCAGGGGCGTTGCTAGGTCTGCAAAAGTACTGGAGCTAGAGCCCATAGCAGCAAAGTAGAGTCATACGCTTGAGCGGGCATACATATATATATATATATATAAACATCGTTACATTTCTGCGGATCCCCCTTACATCAGGGTCCCCAGAGAGCCCCCCCCATTTACATCAGGGTCCCCAGAGAGCCCCTTCCTTACATCAGGGTCCCCAGAGAGCCCCTTCCTTACATCTGAGTCCCCAGAGAGTCCCTTCCTTACAACAGGATCCCCAGAGAGCCCCTTCCTTACATCAGGGTCTCCACAGAGCCCCTTCTTTACATCAGAGTCCCCAGAGAGCCCCACCTTACATCAGGGTCCCCAGAGAGCCCCTTCCTTACATCTGAGTCCCCAGAGAGTCCCATCCTTACAACAGGATCCCCAGAGAGCCCCTTCCTTACATCAGGGTCTCCAGAGAGCCCCTTCTTTACATCAGAGTCCCCAGAGAGCCCCTTCCTTACATCAGGGTTCACAGAGAGCCTCTTCCTTGCATCAGGGTCCACAGAGAGCCCCACCTTACATCAGGGTCCCCAGAGAACCCCCCTATACATCAGGGTCCCCAGAGAACCTCCCCATATATCAGAGTTCCCAGAGTTCCTTCCCATACATCAGGGTACCCAGAGAAACTCCCCATACATCAGGTGGAGGCGAGGGCCAAGCCGGAACCCGTGCTACCACGGCTCAGTCTACCCCTGCCTCCTGCATTCCGGACTGAGACATATCTGCAAATTGCAGAACTGCACCCACCCGGTAAGAGACTCGGGGCTATAGGCCCCAGACTCGGTGCTGTAGCCCCAATAGCCACCCCCTAGCAACGCCCCTGCTGGCAATGACTGCCTGAGATCTGGAACCTGCAGCTGTCTTCAGTTGTTTGTTTGTGGCTCTTTCTTCCTTAATGCCCCGTACACACGGTTCGATGACCGCACGTCCGATCGCGCCGAATCGTATGTTGGCTGTTGTATGCAGCATACTGACTGCACTACACGATCGTACGGCCGGGGAAAGAATGCTCAGGTGCATGTAATTAGCATCCGGACGTTCCTGACTTCTGAGCATGCGTGTTTTGCAGAATACAACTTTGTTGTACCAACTGCTCTGTACACACGATACAACGGTCGTATGAGAGCTTGTTGGTACGACCAAGTTTTCTAGTCTGCTCATACAACTCCCTTGTACGACTGTCGTATGTTCGACTGTTCAAATCGCACATACGAACGATCGATATCGCATACAACGGTCGTGAGTACGACCTGTTGTATGCGATCGTCGAACCGTGTGTACAGGGCTTTAGTTTTTCCTTTAGCAAGTGAAATGCTCAATTAGGTTGAGGTCAGGTCATTGACTCGGATATTGCAGAATATTCCACTTCTTTTCCTTCAAAAGCTCCTGGGTTGCTTTTGCAGTGTGTTTTGGATTATTGTCCATCTGTACTGTGAAGCACCATCCAATCAACTTTACTGCATTTGGCTAAATCTGGGCAGACAATATATCTCTAAACACTGCAGAATTCATCCGGCTGCTTCTGTCTTCTGTCACTTCATCAATAAACACCAATGACCCAGTGCCACTGGAAGCCATGCATGTCCATGCCATCACACTGCAAGCTCCACCATGTGACCACAGATGACGTTGTCTGCTTTGGATCATGAGCTGTCCCAAGCCTTCCCACACTTTTTTCTTCCCGTCATTCTGGTGCAGATTCATTTTAGTTTCAACCATCCAGAGAATGCTTTTCCAGAACTGCTCTGGTTTTATTAGATGTTTTTGGCAAAGTCTCAGGGGCGTATCATGAAATTAGTGGGCCCGTGTGCAACCCCACACCGCACGATCATCCCCAGCTGTCAACCAGGGAGAGATCATCCATGGGTGCAGTGTGGGTCAGAGCACAGTGGGCCCCCCACCCCTCAGGGCCCGTGTTCAGTGAACACCCTGCACCCATGGATGATACACCACTGCAAAGTCTAATCTGGCTTTTCTATTCTTCAGGCTTATGAATGGTTTGCACTTTGTGGTGAACCCTCTGTATTTGCTCTCGTGAAGTCTTCTCTTGATTGTAGACTCTGACATTGATATGCCCACCTCCTGGAGAGTGTCCCTCACTTATCTGGATGTTGTGAATGGGTTTTTCTTTACCATAGAGAGGATCCTGCGATCATCCACCACTGTTGCCTTCCATGGACGTCCAGGCCTTTTTATGTTGCTGAGCTCACCAGTGCATTCTTCTTTCCTTACCACTTTTTTCACAGTGTTCTCTTTTCTTTTCTTTTTCATCTTTCTTTTCTTTCTTCCTTGCCTCCACCTCACAACTTCACATCATCATTTACACACATTGCTCTTACTCACCTTTATACCCACTTGCCGACCGCCAACCGCAGGTTGACGGCGACAAAGTGGTGCGATATCACAAATCGCCGTCATCTGACGGCGGCTGCGAGATCGCGCTCACTGTGTTCGGCGAGGGCCAGGGAGCGGGTGCCCGCGATGCCCCCCCCGGAGTGAAAGAACGGAGGTCCGTGTAAGTAAACACGGACCTCCGTTCTGTGAAGGGGGAAGGGCTGTGATCACAGCCTTCCTCTATATGGAAGCTGTGATCACTTCCCTTCCTCTGCTAGGGTAGTCCC
Organism: Glandirana rugosa; assembly: GCA_018402905.1. Taxonomy (NCBI): domain Eukaryota; kingdom Metazoa; phylum Chordata; class Amphibia; order Anura; family Ranidae; genus Glandirana; species Glandirana rugosa. The sequence continues at coordinate 751,636 of BLSH010438153.1, forward strand.
CCCACAGTTAGAACACGCCCAGGGAACACAGTTAACCCTTAGAGCTCCCCCTGCAGGTAAACCCCTTCACTGCCAATGGCATTTACACAGTAATCAGTGCATTTTTATAGCACTGATCACTGTATAAATGCCAATGGTCCCAAAAAAAGTGTCAAAATGGTCCGACGTGTCCGCTGAAATATCGCAGTACCGCTAAAAATCGCAGATCGCCACCATTACTAGTAAAAAATAAAAAAAAAATAAAAACCACAATAATGAATTCTCATCATCCGTAAACGCGGCAACTTTTGCACAAACCAATCAATAAACGCCGATTGCGATTTTTTTTATCGCAAATATGAGGAAGATTATAAATCGGCCAAAAACGGTGAAAAAAAAAATTTTTTTTATATTTTTTTTTTGGATTTGTATTTTAGCAAAAAGTAAGAAATGTGGGTTTTTTTGCAAAATTGTTGCTCTTCTTTTGTTTATAGCGGCGATCAGAAATGACGCAGCGGTGATCAAATACCACCAAAAGAAAGCTCTGTTTGTGGGAAAAAAAGGATGCAAATTTCGTTTGGGTACAACGTCGCACGACCGCGCAATTGTCAGTTAAAGCGACGCAGCGCCGAATCGCAAAAAGGGCTCTGGTCCTAAAGGGGGAAATCCTTCCGGGGCTGAAGTGGATACACTTTGATAAAGTACATTGGAACCCCATTCTCCTACTGTGGGATTGACACCCTCTGGGATTGCCTTTGTGTCTCCAGCCTTCTGCGTGCCCCTTACCTCAGTTTCCAATGTGGACGCTACTGCTAACCCTGGTTGATTCCTCCAGCTTATGTGCGTCACACGTTAGACTGTATGTAAGTACCAGGACATGCTGTCCCTGTTTGAACCTTTTCCTTACATTTGGAAGTATCATGAGAATTTTTTTTCTTCTTTTTTGCCATTGCTATACATTTAACCACTTCAGCCCCGGAAGGATTTGCCCCCTTCCTGACCAGAGCCCTTTTTGCGATTCGGCACTGTGTCGCTTTAACTGAAAATTGCGCGGTCGTGCGGCGCTGTACCCAAACAAAATTTGGGTCCTTTTTTCCCCACAAATAGAGCTTTCTTTTGGTGGTATTTGATCACCTCTGCGTCATTTCTGATCAGCGCTATAAACAAAAGAAGAGCGGCAATTTTGCAAAAAAAAACCAAATGTCTTACTTTTTGCTAAAATTCAAATCCAAAAAAAAAAATATAAAAAGACATTTTTTTTCACCGGTTTTGGCCGATTTTATATTCTTCCTCATGTTTGTGATAAAAAAATCACAAACGGCGTTTATTGATTGGTTTGCACAAAAATGGCCGCATTTACGGATGGTGAGAATTAATTTATGGGGTTTTTATTTATTTTTTATTTTTTACTAGTAATGGCGGCGATCTGCGATTTTTAGCGGTACTGCGATATTGCGGCGGACATGTCGGACATTTTTGACACTTTTTTTGGGACCAATGACATTTATTCAGCGATCAGAAATTTAAATGTCCACTGATTACTGTATAAATGTCATTGGCAGGGAAGGGGTTAACCAGAAGGGGGAGATCTAGGGGTTCCCTGGGCGTGTTCTTACTGTGGGGGGGGGGGGGGGTTGGGCTACCATGGGCATAAGAGATCTAACTGACCCCAGTGACAGGGATTAGTAGATCTCCCATGCCCGCACTGTCAGAATGGGGAACCGCCGTGTTTACATCGGCGGTTCCCCGTTCTTTGCCTGTGGCCGCTCATCGCTGCTCGCCGGCAGACATCGGGACCGCCCAAGCTGCGGTCACACTACTCAGGAGTGCGGCGGGCGTGTGCACGCCCCCTAGCGGCCATTCGCAGATCGCCGTCTTTTTATGGCTATTCGCGGCCAGCGTCCACACTGCCGCCATAAATATGAGGTAGGCAGTGTGGAACTGGTTAATGGATGAAGAAATAATGGAGGAGTAGCCCACACCTGGCCATGAAATGGCTTTTGATCCAATTGTCCAATTACTTTTGGTCCGTTGAAAAAGGTGGGATGGCTGTTCTTAAAGCGGTAGTAAACCCATGCATTTAACAGGTTAAAAACCAGACACATTTCCGGCATGTGCCGGAAATGTAACACCCCCATTGGTTGTGCTCTAAACCATACTGTCAAACCATCCAATGGCTGGTGTCATAGCTGATCACATGTGCAGCATCATGGCAGTTGTAGATTAAACAGAAGCCAAGATGGCAGCTTCCTTGGCTGAAAATGATAGGAGGGTTTACTACCACTTTAAGGGGCTGTAATTCCTAAACCCTCCCTCCGATTTGGATGTACATACCCTCAAATTAAACCTCAGAGTGGGCACTTTCAGCCCATATCCATTATATAACTATAGCTTAAATAGGTTTTGGTAAATACCTGAAAAAATCTAAAATTGTGCCTGTGTCCAAATGGACCTAGCTGTACATTGTAGCTGAATTAAACCAAAAACCTCATCTGGGTTGCAAGTCCTTCTGTCCAGCGCACAAAAGCGGTTCACCTTGCTGAGGCACCCGATTGGTGCAAAGTTTTCTTCGTGCCCTGGTACGATCTTGCATGCGGCGACTGCATTATTTAAACTACGATTAACAAAGGGGATTTGAACCATCTGTATGCAGTGAGCACGCCGCGCCTAGTAAACTGTTCCCGCTATGATCGGCCTTAACATTGAAGCCATTTTTATCCTGTTAAAAAGAGATAGCTGCACAGCTTGATCGCCTTTTGTGAAGTCTGAACGGTTCATAAATAATAATTTATTTTCACTTAAACAGTCTGCTTTGATTTGTACTGTAATTTCCCGGCATTTATTCTTTGTGGAGATGGTTTTATTATACTGGATGCATGGGATGGTGTTGTATATCTATGTTACTGACTTTTATATCAGAATTATAAGGTGCTACTAATAACCAACAATGTTTAATATTCCCAGGCAAGGTTCGGAAACACCCAGACAGCCCGAGCCAACCTTTTCTTGCTGCCTCGGGCGACCCTTCCCCTGCGCTGGCATCGCTAAATCAGAACTGCGCTGCATCTGAGCACCGCAAACCAAAAACATTATTTAACCCCTTTGCGCCTAAGGGTAAAACAAATCGAAATGCCTAAGCACAATTTTGAAACGTTGACATGTGTTAGTAAAGGTACAAGGCAAAATGGTGCCAATAACTTTCAAAATCAATACAAGATGCAATTTAAATGATTTTATTTTGATTAAAAATGCATCACAAAAAAAAAAATGGGAAAACCATCTAAAATACATTGTGGACCAATGTATCTTGGATATTTACAAACATGATCTATAGTAAATGGTAACCATGAAGGTATAATCCCAATAATCCTGACATGTTTCGCCAAGTATTAGGCTTCTTCAGGGGATATACACTATATTACCAAAAGTATTGGGACACCTGCCTTTAAACGCACATGAACTTTAATGGCATCCCAGTCTTAGTCCATAGGGTTCAATATTGCGTTGGCCCACCCTTTGCAGCTATAACAGCTTCAGATCTTCTGGGAAGGCTGCCCACAAGGTTTAGGAGTGTGTCTATGGGAATGTTTGACCATTCTTCCAGAAGCGCATTTGTGATGTTAGGCACTGAGGTTGGATGAAAAGGCCTGGCTCACAGTCTCGGCTCTAATTCATCCCAAAGGCATTCTATTGGGTTGAGGTCAGGACTCTGTGCAGGTCAGACAAGTTTCTCCACCTCAAACTCACTCATCCATGTCTTTATGGTCCAGTCTTAGTCCATAGGGTTCAATATTGAGTTGGCCCACCCTTTGCAGCTATAACAGCTTCAGATCTTCTGGGAAGGCTGCCCACAAGGTTTAGGAGTGTGTCTATGGGAATGTTTGACCATTCTTCCAGAAGCGCATTTGTGAGGTTAGGCACTGATGTTGGAAGAAAAGGCCTGGCTCGCAGTCTCAGCTCTAGTTCATCCCAAAGGCATTCTATTGGGTTGAGGTCAGGACTCTGTGCAGGCCAGACAAGTTTCTCCACCTCAAACTCACTCATCCATGTCTCTATGGACCTTGCTTTGTGCAGTGGTGGGCAGTCATGTTGGAACAGGAAGGGGCCATCCCCAAACTCTTCCCACAAAGTTGGGAGCATGAAATTGTCCAAAATGTCTTGGTATGCTGACACCTTAAGAGTTTCCTTCACTGGAACTAAGGGGCCAAGCCCAACCCCTGAAAAAAACCCCACACCATAATCCCCCCTCCACTAAATGATTTGGAACAGTGTACAAAGCAAGATCCATAAAGACATAGATGAGTGAGTTTGGGGTGGAGGAACTTGACTGGCCTGCACAGAGTCCTGATCTCAACCCGATAGAACACCTTTGGAATGAATTAGAGTGGAGACTGCGAGCCAGGCCTTCTCCTCCAACATCAGTGCCTGACCTTACAAATGCTCTTCTGGAAGAATGGTCAAACATTCCCATAGACACTCCTAAACCTTGTGGACAGGCTTCCCAGAAGAGGTGAAGCTGTTATAGCTGCAAAGGGTGGGCCAAGTCAATATCGAACCCTACGGACTAAGACTGGGATGCCATTAAAGTCCATGTGCATGCAAAGGCAGGTGTCCAAATACTTTTGACAATATAGTGTATAACTATATATATATATATATACATAAAGTATATTTACTTACTTTTAGTTTGGGGTGGGGAAAGGGCAGGGGCATCCTTGATAAAAAAAATGTACTTCTGCTTTAAGTTGTGTTTTTCCCAAAATCTCGGCATCATCAGATCTTCTCTCTGTTTTTCATTTTGTTTACCAGATATTTTCCTCTGTTTTACAGTTGGCTACAAACTGCTTTTTGCTAGATTTTACATTAAATATAGATTTTTGTTCTATATACGAAGCTGGCCGTAGAGATTTTCCAATGGGGCTGAAACACTCAGGGGAAACTCACGGGACGCTCCAACTTTATCACAAAGGTATTTTCTTTTCCATTAACCATTATTTTAGCAAAAGGCGAAAAATACCTTCTTCACAAAAGGTATGATGATAACCACACTAGCAGGCACTTTCCTGTCCCTGAAGGTTTGATTTGATTCATTAACACAGCCAATCATGGTGATTACATGGGCTTGCTTTCAAAATAAACCTGTTGGCTCAGCTGTCTCTCAGAGATAGGCACAGTGAAGGGGCGTAGATAATAGGGGGTACGGGGGCCTGACTCCCCCAAGAGCTTCCATTGTGCCACAGCTACCTATGACGGTCACTGCATAGCAGAAGCACTGCAGCTGCTCTTCCTGTCTCATGGTAGAGACAAGAAGTGGCAGTTCAGAGGGAGGGAGGCTCCCTTGCCACTTCTCAATTCTGGTCACATGACATAAAAAAAGAAGGACTTCACCCCCTTCCAAAACACATTGTCTGGTGAGTGGATTTCTTGGAGGGGGAGAACTGAACTGGAAGGTGGAGTAGATCTGTACTGAAGGAAGCTACCCTGGTGGGGGAGGATATCTGTAATTGGTGGAGCTGTACTGGTGAAGGGTAAAGCTATACTGGGGTAGCTGTAAATGTTAAGGGGGATCTCTACTGGGGCAGTATCCATCGACACCGTGTTACCTTCGAGAACCCCCTCAGTCCGGGGGCATGGGGGATAATAGATGCGGG
>BLSH010438153.1:775957-790955 GCA_018402905.1 Glandirana rugosa
TGACGATGGACCGTGGGACATATGGGATGGACCGTGGGTGCCAGGTAGGGTATACAGGGTGCCAGGTAGCAGTATGCAGGGTGCAAGGTAGGGTATACAGGGTGCCAGGTAGCAGTATACAGGGTGCCAGGTAGGGTATACAAGGTGCAAGGTAGCAGTATACAGGGTGCCAGGTAGGGTATACAGGGTGCCAGGTAGCAGTATACAGGGTGCCAGGTAGGGTATAGAGGGTGCCAGGTAGCAGTATACAGGGTGCCAGGTAGCAGCATACAGGGTGCCAGGTAGAGTATACAGAGCCCCAGGTAGCAGTATGCAGGGCCCCAGGTAGGGTATACAGAGCCCCAGGTAGCAGTATACACGGCCCCAGGTAAGGTATACAGTCACCAGCCTCAACAGCCACCCCCCCCTGAGGTCGGGACAAGTCCCGCACTTACCCCATCTAATAGGCAGGTTCAGGCTGGCAGTGCTGCAGAGATCGGCATATGGAATAGTGGGCTGAGAGATGCAGAGGCAGCGATAGCGGAGAGCATGCTGGCAGTCTGCACGGAAGTCCTGGAGAGTGATGTGCCTGCGTGAGTAATCACACAGGCAGCATGTCCACCATCGTCCCGCCCCCCCCTCCAACAGCAGCCAATGACAGAGAGTCAATGGCTCTGATGTCTCAGGAGGCAACCAATCAGCCTATGTGTGTGCGCTTGTTCAGCTCACACAGATAGACTTTAATGGCTGACCAATCGGCTCACTACTTGCTGTCAGCTGACAGCAAGGAGCCGAGGGAAAAAAAAAGAAAAGTCGATGTACTGGCGCCTCCTGCAGGGGGGTCGGGGGGAGTTTTTTTTTTCCCCTTCTCAGCCGCTGCTGTAGCAGAGTCCTTAATACCACCCTGTCTGGTAGGTGGCAACAGTAAGGGGGTTTGCATCCTAAGGCTTGAATGTCTGATATCAGTTACATAGTTACATAGTTAGTCAGGTTGAAAAAGGACAAGTCCATCTAGTTCAACCAAAAAATCCTTCTACCTGATGTGATTGCAGTGAGAAAAATTGCTTTGATTGTGATATTCCATAACGAGGTTGCTTGGATCCCTGAAAAAGAAGGTTGGGACATCTCCAAAACTACTTGCAAGTCCCATGGGCGAACAAATGACCTTGTTTGAGGTCGCACTCTATCACAGGCCCTCAAGAACTGTCGTACTAACTGTTAGGTAGCCCATCTTACCCCTGTCAGTGCCAACAGGGTTGAGATATGCACCCTAAGTGTATTTGTTTGTAGGTCCGTCTCCAGACCTGCTTTTAAAAATTCCAACCTGTGTTTCCCGTGGTGCTTAAGGATTGAATCCTGGATTTTTGCGAAGGCGGCAAACCTTTCCCATACCTTTGAATAGATTTTGTTTGTCGTTGCTGCCCTTGGCTTGAGTAAGGTTTCCATGATTGAGGCCAAACAACCTGCTTCTCCTAGCCTTTGCCTCTCAATTTCCAGGCTGCCAGATGTAGTTTGGTAGGGTTCGTTTGGTAGGGTTCGTGTGCCACACCTGACCTTGTTGGAGGAGATTCGGTATCTCTGGCAATCGGATCGGGGGTTCCATTGCCAAGGCCTGTAGTAATGGGAACCATGGTCTGCGCTGCCACACAGGCATGATTGCTATTACTACCCCCAGATGTTTGCGTTTCCTGTTCAGTAATCTTGGATTTATCGCTATTGGTGGAAATACGTATGCTAGAGTGCAGATCCATTCAGAGCTGAGTACATCCACTGCTTCCGCATGCAGGAACTTCGCCCTTGCCAGGAATCGTTTGCACTTGCTGTCGGCCGGGGATGCCATTAAATTGAGGTCCAGTTGACCCTAATTGGTGAGACTTCCACCAAGAGTGCTCAACTCCGCGTTTCTCCCTGGCGGTGTACATATGCGACTGCCGCCCTGTTGTCCATTTGAAGCATTACGTTGGCTCCCTTTATTTGGTCCTGGAATGCCTTCAATGCCTGGAAGGCTGCCCTTACTTCTATTATGTTGGAGACCTCTCTCCTCCTGCTCTCCCATCGGCCCTGGGCAAGGTGCCCATTGCAGTGTGCTCCCCAACCTACTGCTGATGTGTCTGATGTAATCACTATTGGACTTGGTGGATTATGCTAGTGACAATTCGTTAGATTGGCTGGCTTCTGCCACCACTCGAGGGAACGTGTCATTGATGGGGATAGCCTGATTTGGGGATGCGTGGATCGGCTCTTCCATTGCCTTAAGAATTCCATCTGAAACATCCTCATCCGCCAATGAGCCAACTTCACCATTAGAATCCAATTACCCCAGTAGTCCGAGGCAGTGGGAGGTCGAGAGATATGACCGGGTTGCTATTTTTTCTAGTTGGGAGACTAATGCTACTGCCTTCTCTGAGGGGAGTTCCACCGTGTTCTTCTTGGTATCCAGACTAGCCCCCAGGAATAACATTCGCCGTGTGGGTACTGGTTGACTCCTCTGCAAATTGAGTATCCAACCCAAATTCAATAATGTTTTGACTAGGATCTCCCGGTGTTCCACTAACATTTGAGGTCTTTGGGCTACCAGGAGGACATCATCATCATGGTACTCCATTATCGCAAAGCGTAAATATTGGTGGCACTGCTAATGTATTAAATAATGTCCAAGGGCAACATCCACTCCTCCTGCCCAATGGCTTATATGACCAACAGTAGGGATTCCATTCGGAATTTCTGTACCCGTATGTACCTCTAATACTGCTCTTAGATCGCCTGTTTTTTTCTTGATAAAGAAGAGAATTGACTCTGAACTGGCTCGATTGCTTTCTTTTGGGACGATGACCCTCCTGGATTACTATCATGGCCGAAGGGTCTTCGATTTGCTTTCACCTTCAAAAGGGTTTCTGCACCTCGCCTTGTTTTGCCTTGTTCACCTGTGTCCCCGATGTCTGAGGGTCTCTCCAGTCTCTTCTGACGTTTCTGTTTGTTCCAAAGGATCTCCTGCCTCTTAGTTTACTTGTGAACTGTCTTCTCTCTGGCTGGGGCAGATGTCTAGGTTTCCGGTGAGATGGTGGCTTCCAACTTGATACCGAATAAGGCTGTTCCATCAAAGGGAATAGGGCCCCAATTGGATTTTGATGACCCGTCTGCCAGCCAAGGTTTGAGCCATAGTGCTCTTCTCGCCATTACTGACAACAGCTCCACCCTAGTTGAGCTTTGTAGCGTGTTGAAAGCTGCTTTGCCTACAAAATCGCATGCCAGCTTGATTTCGCTCAGTATCTTCATTATCAAAGCATTTCCTGTACCTTCTGCCAGTTCTGCTTCCACATTCTCCATCCATGTGGTTATGGCTTTGGCTACTGATGTTCGTGCCAATGCTGGCCTGCAGGTGCTCCCTGCTAACGTATACATTTTCTTTAGTTCTGTGTCTATTTTCCTTTCTGAGACATCTTTAAAGGAGACCGCATCGTCCATCGGCAATGTGACGTGCCTGGTTAGTCTAATAACAGCTGCATCTACTAGTGGCGGTACCTCCCATGATTGGATCTCTTCCTTTTTGAAAGGATTCATTTTCTCAAACCTGTTGGACAGAGAAGGTTTCCTGTCCACCTTTTTCCATTCATCATAAACAACCTCCCTCACCTCCTCAATTAAGGGGAATGAGAGTATCGATTTCTTTAATTGCGGGCAGTATTTTCTCGTTTTCGCAGGTTGTGTAACTTCTTCTTCCCACTCAAGAGCTTCCCTTACTGCTCTCACTAAGGGTGGCACTAGAGCAAAATCGAACCCGGTAAACGGTTCTTCTCCCGCCGGAGATTCATCCTCCGAGCCCGACCCTAGTGATGGTTCCCTTGGATAACTCCTTTGTGCTAGTGGTGGGCTGGACATCGCTGTCCTTGATCGTCTGGTTTTGCCTGTCACCTCTTGTAGGGAGTCATTTACTGTTTGCTTGATTAAAGCAATCATGTCCGCCTTTTCTACCTCCTTATCTGTTGCTGCTTCCAGTAGACATGTTCAGCACAGTATCTTTTTAGGTAATGCCTTCAGACCTCATCCTAGACATTGGTCTTCCGTCCCTTCCTCAGCTTGAGTCTCTTCCATTCTCTGCCGGCCATCCTGGCAGGTCTTTGTATGGGCTATAGCCGAGCTCGGGATTTTGTCTGCCCATTTTGAGGACTGGTATTGGCTGTGAGGGCTGCAAAGGTTTACATTTGATTAGCCCAGCTCTCTCTTTTAATGGATTTAGTACCTACTTACCTAACCCTCACCTTATATTATGTGGCTGGTCTCTGGGAGAGCTCATGATTTGCCTTTCTTGGGGAACTGCAATAAACAAACATTTGTACTATAGGTTCCCTTATTGCTGCTGATAGTAAGCTAGGAATGTGTCTTACCTCAACCAGGAGCACTGATCAGCACGGCACAAACAGGCAATCTGTTAAATAAGGGCATTTCAGTGGCAGCACAGTGGTTTAGTGGCTAGCACTTTCTTCTGGCAGCAAAAGGGTCGCTGGTTCGAATCCCAACCACGACATTACCTGCCTGGAGTTTGCATGTTCTCCCTGTGCCTGCGTGGGTTTGCTCCGGTTTCCTCCCACACTCCAAAGACATGCTGGTAGGTAAATTGGCTCCTGTCTAAATTGGTCCTAGTATGTGTATGAATGTGAGTTAGGGACCTTAGATTGTAAGCTCCTTGAGGGCAGGGACTGATGTGAATGTACAATGTATATGTAAAGCGCTGCGTAGATTGACAGCGCTATATAAGTACCCAAAATAAATAAATAAAAATAACTGTAGAGTCCCCCTGCCTGCACCTCCTGCAGCTTCTGGTTCATTCTTTTACCTGACATCCGCTGCCTGCATTCCTTCCTGCTTGTGCAAAGCTCAGCTCTGCTTTCTCCATTATGATTGCCTTTCTGGCGATTGCAGAGCCCTCCGGCCGATCCTGGTGAACCGGAAGTCACCCTGACTCCATCTTGGTCCTCCCCCGCCGGCCGGAAGTCCACCAGGCTTCCTGATAGACAGGAAGCCCCCCGGAAGTCCTGCGGCGCCATTTTGGAACTAGGCGCCATCCTGACCACCTTGTCCCGGCTGTCTATTTGCCCATAGACCATCCACGGTCCCCTGCAGCCTTGCAGGGTGTTTTGCAACCATGGTGAGCAGTGCCAGGAAGGGAGGGAAGCCCATGATGCCAGTTAGGGTTGCCACATCATCCCTTTAATCCAGGACACATATGAATTACACAGCTTCTGAGGCTAATGCAATGCAGATGAGGCACCAAGTGAGTTTAACTCCTTAATCAGCCACAGAACAACCTGTGTAATTCATATGTGTCCTGGATTAAAGGGATGATGTGGCAACCCTACTGCCCGTGCGTGTGGGGTCGGGTGTGGGAGGGAGGGGTTTTGTCCTACCTGTCTCCAGAGACCAGCATCCCAGCCCCCCCTGTATCCGGATCTGGGAGGGGGTTCTCCCTCGTATAGGAGATTTACAACCAAACAAAGGGACTTCCTCACAGGAAAGAGGCTGAACCTGTATGGCGGGCCAGATGAATCCGGCAAGGTCAGGGTAAAAATAAAAATCTTTTTTTCTGTAGTTATAACCATCTGAGCGTTTGAGGAACAAAAAGAGAATGCCGCCTGGGGTAGGCGGCTTATTTAAATATAGTATAACCAGTCCTGATTGGGCGAGAGGCAGAGCCTATCCCATTCGTGTATGCTGTCATGCTTGTGTCAGGAAATAGGTTTTTTTTTAATTGTTGCTCTTTTTTTGTTTATAGCACAAAAAATAAAAACCACAGAGGTGATCAAACACCACCAAAAGAAAGCTCTATTTGTGGAAAAAAAAAAGACACCAATTTTATTTGGGTACAACGTCGCACGACCGCGCAATTGTCAGCTAACTACTTCAGCCCTGGAAGGATTTAGCCCCTCAATGACCAGGCCATTTTTTGTGATTCTGCAATGCGTCGCTTTAACTGACAATTGCGCGGTCGTGCGCCGCTGTACCCAAACAAAATTGATGTCCTTTTTTCTCACAAATAGAGCTTTCTGTTATTGCTATTTGATCACCTCTGCGGTTTTTATTTTTTGAGCTATAAACAAAAAAAAGAGTGACAATTTTGAAAAAAAGAAACATTTTTTTTGCTATAATACATATCCACAAAAACTATAAAAAAAACAAAAGTATTCATCAGTTTAGGCTGATTTATATTCTTCTACATATTTTTGGTAAAAAAAAATCGCAATAGGTGTATATTGATTGGCTTGTGCAAAAGTTATCACGTCTACAAACTATGGGATAGATTTCGAGATTCTTAATTATTTTTTACATTTTTCTTTTACTGGTAATGGCGACGATCTGCGATTTTTAGCGGGACTGCCACATTGCCGCGGACAAATTTGACCCCAAATTACACTCTATGGGGACCACTGACATTATTACATTGATCTGTGCTATAAAAATGCAGTGATTAATGTATAAATGACACTGGCAGGGAAGGGGTTAACACTAGGGGGCGACCAAGAGGTTAAAGCGGAGTTCCACCCAGAAAAAAAAAAAATTTGGCATCCACTCTTTTAATACTAAACAGATGTAACCTTTCGTTTCCTTTCTTTCAAACTGCCTAGTAATTCCATGTATTTTTTACTCACAATTTTGTTTCTCTCTTTTCCATTTTAGGTGAGGGATCTGAAGCCCATACTGGGTCTCCTGGTATCTCTTCCTCAAAGAAGTGCATGGTGGGTAACTCGGTCCGCCTTAAATCGCATCATTTCCTGTCTGTAAAGAACACGGTTTTACAGTACAGGGAAGCCCACTGACTCCTGGGAAATGATGAGTCACATCTCCCAGGAGGCCAGGCGAAGCAGGAAGTGAGGAGAAGAGCAGAGGCAGATTACAGAGACCACCTAGCAACAAGCGACTTAGGGTGAGTATCATTTTTTTTTTTTTAGGTAAGTCTATATAGGCAAACAGACTTGAATGATGTAAAAAAAAAAAAATTCTGGGTGGAACTCCAATTATCTGTGTTCCCTCAGTGTGTTCTAACTGTAGGGCAGTGGTTCTCAACTCCAGTCCTTGGGACCCACCAACAGGCCAGATTTTCAGTATTACCTTGGGGAGATGCAGACTAGAATACTGCAATCACTGAGCAGCAAATGATATCACCTGTGATGTATTTCAGTTATCCTGCAAACCTGGCCTGTTAGTGGGTCCCGAGGACAGGAGTTGAGAACCACTGCTGTAGGGGAAGGTGGGCTGCCAGGGATATGACAGAGATCACTGTTCCCAATCACTGGGAACAGAAGATCTCTGCCATGTCATCTATCAGAATGGGAATCTGCCTAGTTTACACAGGGGCAGGGAGCTCGCCGGATACGCGGGCACGCTCCCGTGGCGCGCGTGCGCCCGCGAATCGCGCATACGCGAACTGACTTACGATGACGGCGGCTGGTCGGCAAGGTATTAAATTAACGCAGTGCCGTATCGCAAAAAATGGCCTGGTCATGGAAAGGGGTAAAACCTTGCGGGGCTGAAGTGGTTAAGAACGACATGTATTTGTTATGGCAATAGACTAAATCACAGTAGATGTTGTATAATGTGTTGCTTTCTTAAGCGCTATACAGATGTGTGTTTTTTTTGTTTGTTTTTTTTTGTAGAATTTTCAAGGACATAGTCATAGAAATCAAGTTCAAGGTCCCCTCCGCACAAGCTTCAACCAAACAGGCTTTTATCTTCTGTTTGGTGTTAATCAGAGGGAACAATTGTGAATTCCATTGTACTGACTGCTATAAATGTCCTCCTATAGAATATATTAAGCACTTTGGACGAATAACCTCGCTGTTACGTCTTTATTGTTTGGCTGCCAAGATATGAAATACAATACACATCAATGGCAACATATTAAAGGGAACCTTTCTCAGAATTTGTGGTCAATGTACTTTTTGATGCTATTGTTGAAAGAAATCGAACATACATGGGAGAACGCCATTGCCGACCTTCCTATAGAATATGCTGCTTGCTTCGCTCTCTCGGCTCCCTAAGGACAGAAAAACAAGAAAGAGTGCTTGGGAATGAAGAAATTAAAGTGGTTGTAAAGGCTCAAGGATGTTTACCTTCATTCATTCCATGCACAAAAGTAGATAACCTTCCCTGTAAAGCAGCCCCCCCCCCCCAGCTTTCCCAACACTCATCTGAGCTCCCTCACGATCCAGCAATGTGGATGAGAACCTCGGCTGTCCGGGGACGCTCCCTCCTCATTGGCTGAGATTGGACACGTGCAAATAATTTCAGTCCGAGTGCAAAAATTAGGACAAATTTTTGGTTATTCGGAGATTTGGATGTATCCGAATCTCCGAATGAGATAGTAATGAATTTTGTTGAAATTTGTTAATTTTGCGTTGCGTTTATTCGTTTTCTAACAAATTCCAAATTTTCAGAACAATTTGCATATGGATCGGTAGAAAACAAAAAAAAAAAAGCAATTGAACAATTCGGATTCTGTGTGAAGAATAGCTGGTTGTTGAGGAGCGGACTGAGGAGCCGGCCGCCGCCTCCTTAACAACCGGTGACTCGTCAGCTGTCAGCGGGATTCCTCCACTGAGAGCTGAAATGTAAACAAAAGAATGGCGGCAATTAAAAATTCAGAAAAAAAAACAGCGTGGGGTCCCCCCCATCCATACCAGGCCCTGCGGGTCTGGACTTTAAGGGGAACCCTACGCCAAATCTTTAGCGGACCCTCGACCAAGCATGCAGCCCGACAGGCCAGGAAATGGGGGGGGAGCACCCTCCCCCCCCCCAACCATACCAGACCACATGCCCTCAACATGGGGGAGGTGCCCAGCATGTAACAAACAAATGTAAACGAAAGCATGTCGGCAATGGGAAATTCAGAAAAAAACAGGATGGGACCCCCCATCTATACCAGGCCCTTCGGGTCTGGATTTCAAGGGGAACCCCACGCCAAAACTTTAAAAAAAAACAGCGTGCCCCCCCCAAAATCCATTCAGAGCCTCATCCGAGCCCGCAGCCTGGCAGGCCAGGAAAGGGGGGGCAAGGGGGGGCTGAACCATACCAGACCATGTGCCTTCAACATGGGGGCAAGGCACCTTATCCCCATTTTGATAGGGAAAATGGTCTCTTTCCCGCAACCCTGGTCGGTGATGATTGGGGGTCTGCAGGCGAGGAGCTTATTGGAGTCTGGAAGCCACTACATCCCGCCCCCCCCCCATGTAAATGAGTACGGAGTATCTTTTTAATAAAGGAATTGTCAAGAATTTGTGTACTGTCTTTATTCACTTTCTATACTTTTTTGTGAATTGGTAGGGATAGTCGTTGGTAGTGTATTCTCATTTGCATGGGGGGGTGGTATCTGGGGGGCCCCTTGTTAAAGCACCCCACCCGCAGATCCCCACAACCACCGCCTAAGGTTGTGGGGAAGAGGCCCTTGTCCCCATCAACATGGGGACAAAGTGTTTTGGGGTGGGGGGGCGGGGGCAGAGCCATGTTGATGGCATATGGCCTGGTATGGTTTAGAAGGGTGGGGCGCTCACTCGTCCCCTTCCTGTTCCTGGTCTGCCAGTCTACATGTTCAGATAAGTGCCTGGTATGGATTTTGGGGGGCCCCATGCTGTTTTTTTTTTCTGAATTTTCTATTGCCAGCATTCTATTTTGTACATTTCAGCTGTCAGTGGGGGAAGCCCGCTGACAGCTGATGAGTCTTTGGTTGTTATGGACACGGCGGCTGGCTTTCCGACCCACTCCTTAACAACCAGCTATTCTTCACACAGAATTTGAATTGATTTATCGTTTTTGACTGATCCGAATTGGAATCATTCCAAAAATTTCCAGAGCCATGCTTTGGGTTTTAATGGACAATGCCCATCTTGAGTGCCCTTGAGGGCACTCAACAGGGGGGAGGAGCCAGGACCGCCGGCGGGGGACCCAAGAAGAAAGGGATCGGGGCTGCTCTATGCAAAACTATTACATAGAGCAAGTAAGTATAATATGTTCATTTTTTTTTTTAATTACAACCTTTAGAATCACTTAAATTCACCAAATGTTATTATTAACAGCAAACCATCACAGGAATGCAATACATCTGTATCCGTGGCCATTGTTTGTTTCATGAACAATAACAATAAAGAAAATTAGGGATGCACCAATGCCGATACAGAGCATTTTCACTCGTACTTGTGAAAATGCTCCCGACACTGAAACCTTTGCAATGTGATTTGCGTCAATACAAAATACAAAAATGGGCGCAAACCGCACTGCAAAGAATCGTATGCAATTTCCCCCACAGCTCCTATGTGTGTGCACAGAAAGCGAAAAGCGACATCTAGTGGGCAGTTTATTAGAACTCACATTACCACTTCCTGCCCGGCGTATTAACAAATGACGGCTGGGCGGGTGATTCATTATCCTGACTGGACGTCTATTGGCTTCCTCAGGATAATCCGCGGGGGTGCGCATCACAGCGATCGGTGGTGCCGTGGGTCAGTCTGACCCATCACATTACCGACTGAGGTAAAAGGCTTCCACTATTTGATCAGCTGTGATCAATCACGGCTGATCACAGTGTAAATAGGAAGAGCCGTTTATTGGCTTTTCTTCTGCTCAGGTCTGCATACCTGAGCAGTGGAGAGCCAATCGGCTGCTATCCTGACGGGAGGGGGGGGCTGCGCTGAACATTTATCAGGGCAGCCACCCTCAGGATCACCCCACTGGACCACCAGGAAGCCGACCAGGACCACCAGGGAGCACCCCCCGGACACCGTGAGGAGGCCGCCCAGGACCCCCAGGGAAGGAACATGGAGGCCGCCCAGGACCACCAGGGAGCCCCCACTATACCACCAGGTAAGGGCAATACAGTGCACTGTAGGGATGGCACCGTGTCAATATATGATGCCTGCCAATGCCACCTATCTGTGACCACCTGTGTCACCTATCATTGCCCACCTGTGCCACCTAAAAGTGCCCGCCTGTGCCACCTAAAAGTGCCACCCATCAGTGTCCAGCAGTACCACCTATCAGTGCCCAGTGCCACCTATCAGTGCCGCCTATGAGTGTCAGTCAGTGCCGCATATCAGTGCCACGTATCAGTGCCCGTCAGTGTTGCTTATCAGGGCCGCCCATCAGTGCTGCGTATGTGCCCCATCATCAGTGCAACCTTATCAGTGCCACCTCATCAGTGCCAATCTGTACTGCCTCATCAGTGCCTGTCAGTCTAGTCTCATCAGTGCCCATCAGTGTAGCCACATCAGTGCCCTTTAGTGAAGGAGAAAATGTACTTTATACAAAGTTTTTGTGACAGAAACAAAGAAAAATGTTTTTGTTTTTTTTCAAAATTTTCAGTCTTTTCTTATTTATAGCGCAAAAAATAAAAACCGCAGGGGTGATCAAATACCACCGAAAGAAAGCTCTATTTGTGATAACAAAATGATAAAAAGTTTGTTTGGGTACAGCGTCGCACGACCGCGCAATTCTCATTCAAATCGCAACAGCACTGAAAGCTGAAAATTGGTCTGGGTGGGAAGTGTTCTAAGTGCCAGGTATTGAAGTGGTAAACCCTGATGGGTTTTACTTCCTCTACATTCCCCTGCAAAGTAGAAGCATAATGGGCTACTATGCATCGCATAGTAGCCCATTATGTGCCACTTACCTGCAAACAAAGCCTGCGACGTCCAGCGCTGTCCCCTGTGCTGGCAGCGTCCATCCTTTGCCCCTTTTCCTTCCGGCGCTCTGTGACTGGCCAGAGTCGTGTGACATCACTCCCGTGCACGCACGTGGGAGCCGCCAGTCACTGCACGATCTCAGTGAAGAAACGGCACGGAGGCCTGCAGGTTTAAAGAGATAAGCAGGTAACCTACAGGTAAGCCTTATTATAGGCTTACCTGTAGGTTAAAGTGGTTGTCACGAGTTGACAACCACTTTAAGTACAGTTCAAATGCAAAATCTGCATAGGTGTCCCGGTCCCGCTGATGATAGAAAATCATGGCCTGCTGCTGGAGGTGTTCACAGGGCTTGAGGAGAGGTAGAGGCTCTCCGCCACCAAGCTGGCATCACTTCCATCCTATAGCCTCGGGGTCTCCTGAACTTCTCCTCCAGCCCTGTGAGCACCTCCAGCGGCCGTGATTTGCTATCACCAGCGGGACCGGGACACCTATGCAAATTTTGCATTTGACCAGATATGTATTAATTGTGAGTTCTAACCTTTTTAATATACTGCCCATTAGATGACGCTTTTCCCTTTCTATACAAACACATAGGAGCGGTGCGGGAAATCACATGCAATTCGGACAGAAATCGCACTGCGTGCAAGCAACCAAGATAGTTTTTGTATACGTGAACAGTGTTCTACAGAATCTGTTGACATCAAATATGGTCCAATGATTGCGAGTCTGGGAAGGCTGTCCACAAGGTTTAGGAGTGTCTATGGGAATGTTTGACCATTCTTCCAGAAGTGCATTTGTGAGGTCAGGCACTGATGTTGGAGGAGAAGGCCTGGCTTGCAGTCTTCACTCCAATTCATCCCAAAGGTTTTCTATCTGGTTGAGGTCAGGACTCTGTGCAGGCCAGTCAAGTTCCTCCCTCTCAAACTCGCTCATCCAAATGGCGCAAATGTGGGCAAGGTGGGAATCTGCTGCACGTAATGTGGGGGTGCCCTGGTATAACAAGCTTCTGGACACAGATACAGAAGCACAGGTATTATCACACAGGCATGCCTATCGCTCGCAATATTAAACCTAGGAATAGAAAACTTTCCACATGAATTCCAACAAGTGGTAACCCACGTATTGCTTGCGGCCAGATCCACCATTCTCACCAAATGGAAATCCCAACAAGCCCAAAACCTCTTGGAAGTAATCGAGAAAACAAATATGAACAGAGCATATGAAAAAGCACTCGCAGTTGACTCCCTATCTTACAAAAAAATGAATCAAGCGCTGGGAAATATAGCCCTACGCATAGAAACACCGATTCCAACCCCTTAAATACTTGTAGAGAACGGGTCCCAACCCATAGGAGACAGTGGCTCATATGTTGAAATATATCATGTATTCCAATGCTATGCTATACCAGACATTCCATTGACTGTGAACTATATATACAGTATAATGGTCTGCTAAGCCGTCTCATGCACATGTGGAAATACAACTGTATGTACTTTACCTTCTATAACCAATGAAGATATGTACCTCTAGTGAACTATATTTTTTTTTTGTACCAACTGCTAATCTTTCTTCTCTTTGTTATTTGTACAATGTACTGATATAAAACCCAATAAAAATATTGAAAAAAAAAAACAAAAAAAAAAAACAATGTAATACAATGAAACGCGTTTCTCAGAACATATAAAGCATTTTATGTGACATTGTATGGTGTTATGGGCCAATCGGAAGTGTTAAGAATGAATGAAGCTCAATGTCACCGCTGTTTGAATACCAAGGAGTGCCTGGTTTACCAAGGAGTTCTGCAGAGATGTTTTGGACAGGCCAGGTGGTATTCAGGCAGAGTTGTTATCAGGGCCGGCCCTACCATGGGCCCCAGTGGGTCCATTGGACCCAGTCAGCACTTTGAGAGGGGCAGCAAATTTAACCACGGCCGCCTCTCCTTCTCTTCTATTTACCCAGCAAATTGACGACCAAAATTTTTTTCCAACAGTTTTGCGTGTTGTGACAACAAATGCCCCCCTCGGGGCCACTCCGCCTACCCCTATGCTACCCTAGCCAGCCCCTATACTGCCATAGCCTGCCTATATACTACCCTAGCCAGCCCCTATACTGCCATAGCCTGCCTCTATACTACCTAGCCTGCCCCTATACTGCCATAGCCTGCCTATATACTACCCTAGCCTGCCCCTATACTGCCAAGGCCTGCCTATATACTACCCTAGCCTGCCCCTATACTGCCGTAGCCTGCCTATATACTACCCTAGCCTGCCCCTATACTGCCAAGGCCTGCCTATATACTACCCTAGCCTGCCCCTATACTGCCGTAGCCTGCCTATATACTACCCTAGCCTGCCCCTATACTGCCATAGCCTGCCTATATACTACCCTAGCCCACCCCTATACTGTTCTAGCCCGCCCCTTGGAATTGAACATAATGGTATGTCATATAATTTTGCATATAGACAAGGTGTTGTTGCATGTAAATTTGACTTCCTAATACATTGAATTTTAGTTTTAATTATCATGATAGAAAATAATGAATGGGGGGGGGGGGTTTGGTGGGAGGGATTTCATTCTTGGACCCAGGCAGCACAATGTCTTGGGCCAGTCCTGGTTGTTATATAGGCGGCAGTTGGAGGTGGATAGCAACTGGAGAGAGTTCTACCAGAAGAAGAAGGTACAGTGTAGTGTGTTTCAGCAAGTCTTCCAGATACGCCAGTCTTTCTTGTCAGCTGTGGGGTAGCAAGTCTTACCACATGCCCTCCAGCCCTGGGATTGTTAGGCAGTAGAGTTGAGCGAACACCTGGAAGTTCGGGTTCTGCTGGTCCGTCCGAACTTCGGGACAAAGTCCGGGTCCGGGTCCGGACGGAACCCGAACGATCGCACGGACAACGAACCCCATTGAAATCAATGGGGACCCGAACGTTTAGGCACAAAAATGGCTGTAGGAAAGTCCTGGAAAGCCCCAGAGGGCTGCAAAAGGAAGTAAAATGGGAGTAAGGGTAGGGCAAGCGCCCTACAAAAAAATGGGGACAGGGAAATAACTTTAAATATTTTTAAAAAAATAAAAACTTAAAAAATGCAAAAATGGAGGTGAATGTGGATCATCTTCAAACTGTGTCTGAAAAGTATTAATTAACGGTAGAAGCCATATAACTGTTCTAAAATCATCTTCAAACTAGGGCAAGTGCCCTACAAAAAATGGGGAGAGGGAAAATAAATTAAAATCAAATTTAAAAAATGGGAAGGGGGGTGGATGTGGAGTAGGAGTCTAGAGGTTGACTAGGCCGTGACCGTGGAAGTGGCGGTGGTAGAGGAGTAGGAGGAGGTAGCCAACATGTCTTTTTTTTTTT
>BLSH010438153.1:811577-824222 GCA_018402905.1 Glandirana rugosa
TTTTTGTTTTTTTTAAGGCAGTGGTCTTTTAAACATACGTTCATTTATTTAGATTAACCTATAATCAGCCCGTTTGTCAATAAGTAAAAGTAACGAAGGTCGGCTTGACTATTACTTCTTCGGCGAACCTAGAACAGGGGTTGGGACGCGGTAAGACCGAAAACTATTAGTTACGAAAGATTTAACACTACTTCTATTTTTTGGAAAATTAATTCAGTAAAAAGTTTGAAAACAAAGGAAAGAAAAGAAAAAAAAAACAACATTTCGAAATAGAACCGACCTCGGCTGAGAATTAACAAACAGAACACGTTCAGATACTTTCGTCAGCATGCTTCAGTTTCCGTTTTTCTTAGCAAACCCCGCAACGCTCGGTAAATCATTCTTAATTCATTGCAAATTTATCGAATGAGAAAAGACGAGCGTAAGTCAGCATTCTGCACAAGACAAACAATTAAGAGTCGGCTCCAGCCAAGATAAAGCTTTACAACAAAAAAAAAAGAAAAGAAAGGAAACAAAAGTTTGAAAAATGACTTAATTAAAAGGTTTTTTATCTTCATCACAATTTAGAAAGCATTGATTATCAAAAGCCAGAATGGCGCAGGGTTGGGGACAAGATCCAAGCGGCTTCTTCATTATCAGTTCGGCTGGAAGCAATGAAAATGAATAACTGTTTGCCCGACTAATATCCAATTAGATTTATTTACTTGCATACAAATTTTCTGGTGACGGAATTTTTTTTGTTTTTCTTAATGAATAATTCATTTGCATAAAGGCGGGAGTGTTATTGGAGCAAACCAGAAAGTCTTATATTTGTGAGATTTTTGCTCAGTGTCAAAGCCAAATGATATCATCAGCTTTTCGAAAAGTGCTGACAAATCAGTGCAAGAGAATTGTTCCTGTTGTATCAGCCTTCTGCTGAAATCCAAAGAAGATTTATAAGACAAACGAATACATCTCTGTGTTTATATAAATATATAGGTATACACTCACCGGCCACTTTATTAGGTACTCCTTGCTAGTAGCGGGTTGGACCCCCTTTTGCCTTCATTCTTGGTGGCATCGATACACCAAGGTGTTGGAAACGTTCCTCAGAGATTTTGCTCCATAGTGACAATGATGGCATCACTCAGTTGCTGCAGATTTGTCGGCTGCACATCCATGGTGCAAATCTCCTGTTCCACCACATCCCGAAGGGTCTCTATTGGATGAGATGTGCTGAGTGTGGAGGCCATTGGAGTGCAGGGACCTCATTGTCCAGTGGTGAGATGATTGGAGCTCTGTGACATGGTGCATTATCCTGCTGGAAGGAGCCATCAGAAGATGGGGGCACTGCAGTCATAAAGGAATGGACATGGTCAGCAACAATACTCAGGTAGGCCGTGGTATTTAAACAATGCTCAATTGTTACTAAGGGGCCCAAAGTGTGCCAAGAAAATACCCCCCCACACCATTACACCACCACCACGAACCGGTGATACAAGGCAGGATGGATCCATGGACCAAATTCCGACCCCATCATCTGAATGTCGCAGCTGAAATCCGAACTCATCAGACCAAGCAACATTTTCCCAATCTTCTGTTGTGCAATTTTGGTGATCCTGTGCCAATTGTAGCCTCAGTTTCCTTTTCTTAGCTGACAGGAGTGGCACCCGGTGTGGCCTTCTGCTGCTGTAACCCATCTGCTCCAAAGTTGGATGTGTTGTGCGTTCAGAGATGGTATTCTGCACACCTTGGGTGTAACAAGTGGTTATTTGAGTTACTGTTGACTTTCTATCACCTGGAACCAGTCTGCCCATTCTCCTCTGACCTCTGACATCAGCAAGGCATTTCCCTCCACACAACCGCCGCTCACTGGATATTTTCTCGTTTTCCCATTATTCTCTGTAAACCCGAGAGATGGTTGTGCGTGAAAATCGCAGAAATACTCAGACCACCAACAACCATGCCACGTTCAAAATCCCCTTTCTTGCCCATTCTGATGCTCGGTTTGAACTTCAGCATGTGGTCTTCACCACGTCTAGATGCCAAATGCATTGAGTTGCTGCCATGTGATTAGCTGATTAGCATTTTGTGTTACCAAGCAATGGAACAGGTGTGCCTAATAAAGTGGCCGGTGAGTGTAGAACTTTTTTTTATTTTGACCATAGTACCACTTTAAGTTGGTTGCCTTTAAAAATATTTTAAAAAGCTGGTGGGCATCGCCCCCTTTTTTTGTTTTTAGCGATGGAATGCCACCCTGGAGTACCGTCGCCCTTGTTGGAATACGATGTGCGGCGCTGAACATTTTCTAGGCACATTGCTGACTGACTCAGGAGAACAAAGTCGAAACAGATGCACCGTCTAGAGGAGCAGATTGTCTGCCTCAAATGTTCCGTTTCATTAAGCGCAGAGTTGATGCATTATTTTTTATAGTCATTGATGTCTGGCTCTTTTGGGAAACGGGAGAGGAACGTCTTCTGGTTTTGTAGCTGAAACGTGGGGATCAAAATGCAAAATGCGGCGACATGCTTATCTGTGTGTAAAAATCAAGGCACTGCTCGAAAAAGTAAAAAAAATGTAAAAAGTGTATTTGACATTTACTAAACGTGTAAGCGCATCTTCCCCGCGCCTCCGCAATCGTTTTTCAGCTCACAGAACTCTTCTTTTTTTTTTAGTTAGTTAGTTTATTGCACCTTAAAGTCTTTTTTTTTCTTGCTTTACCACTTCAGCCCCAGAAGGATTTCCCCCCTTTAGGACCAGAACACTTTTTGCGATTCGGCACTGCGTCACTTTAACTGACAATTGCGCGGTCGTGCGACGTTGTACCCAAAAAAAATTTGCATCCTTTTTTCCCACAAATAGAGATTTATTTTGGTGGTATTTAATCCCCTCTGCGTCATTTCTGATCGCCGCTATAAACAAAAAAATAGCGACAATGTGCAAAAAAACCCAAATATTTCTTACTTTTTGCTAAAATACAAATCCAAAAAAAAAAATATAAAAAAACATTTTTTTTCAACGGTTTTGGCCGATTTATATTCTTCCTCATATTTTTGGTAAAAAAAATTGCAATCGGCGTTTATTGATTGGTTTGCGCAAAAGTTGCCGCGTTTACGAACGATAAGAACTAATTTCTGGCTTTTTTTAACTTTTTTTTATTTTTACTAGTAATGCCGGCGATCTGCGATTTTTAGCGGTACTGTGATATTGGAGCAGACATGTCGGACCATTTTGGCACTTTTTTGGGACCATTGGCATTTATACAGCGATCAATGCTATAAAAATGCACCGATTACTGTGTAAATGCCATTGGCAGTAAAGGGGTTAACCTGGAGGGGGCACTCTAAGGGTTAACTGTGTTCCCTCAGTGTGTTCTAACTGTATGGGGGCTGGGCTGGCAGGGGGAGGGGAGTGATCGCCGCTCCCATATACAGGAAGCCTGTGATTACCACCCTTCCCCCTCTGTCAGAACAGAGATCCGTGTTTACATACACGGACCTCCATTCTCTCACTGCGGGGGGAGCCATCGCGGGTAGTCGGCGGAGATCGAGTCCACCCTACCCACTCCCTGGCCCCCCCCCCCCAGAATACAGTGAGTGTTCTCACAATACTAGTTATCACGGCTGCCGTCAGGTGACGGTGGTTCGCGATAATGAGCCACGGCGGTCAGCAAGTGGTTAAAAATAACAAACTTGTCATACTTATGTAGCACCCTCTAGCAATCAATGTAGGTGCTAGAATTAGGGTTTTGTTTAGATGAGGTAAATTCAGGCAGGCCAGGCTGGCAGCCAGGCCTGTTTGTCTTGATCTGGGCTGGGGGTGGCTCAGGGTAGGAGCTAGTGACTCATCGGCAGCATAACCAAGACCTTTCTCTTTTTTCCAGAGCTTTCTAGAATATTCTGGAAAGAGAGGAGGAGAGGACAGGTGGATCTGCCTGCGGTGTTCTAGGGAGCCCTGACCAATCCCCAACCTGGATTGTCAGGGGGCATGCCTCCTTAAATACCCAGGGTCAGCCCAGCTGGGGAGGAGTTGGATCAGGTGGAAGCTGGAGATGGAGTGCTAGGCTGTCGGGGCCTTTGAGGGAGCTCCCCAGTCTGGGGGGGGTGACCTTGGGTCTGCGCTCGGGTGCGGACGAGACCCTCCTACAACCCACAGAGGTGTCCTGGCCGGGAGGCACAGGAGGAGCAAGAGGACAGCGGGAGAAGCACTGCTGGGCAAGTCTCCAGAGAGTAACCACTGGTCCCAGCCAGGAGGGCTGGTGAGTGACACGCAGTCAGGAGAGGACTGGGGAGGCACCCCTGGGAGGACTGGGAGATTGCAGTCTGGGATTTGTGCAGCACCAGAAGAGAGGACGTTGCGACCAACCAAATTGACCTGTCTAACTCTCAGAAGTTAGAGTTAGAACTACAGAAAACGGGCTGCCGTAAAGGGGCTCTGTAGCTTATGCATGTATTTGCAAATGTGTGCAGACTAAACGTTTTTAACGCATACTGTTACACAGGTCCATTTGGTTGGTCGCAGGCTGGTTGGTAAGTAGAGCTCGTAAATGTCTTTGTTTTCTTTTGACATACATCGCTCTTCCTGTGCACCTTGCTGCAAAGGCCAGTTATAGGGCAGTGGCCACTTGTTTGTACCAGTGGTAGTGAGACAGTGCCCATGAGTGCACGGCGATGGACAAGTGCCTGTAGAGGGTCTAGCAGACCACACAGATGAAAAGCAGGTGCTTTTCCAGGAACGGATCAGATGGCAGCAGGAGCAGCAGGCCCTGGACTTGGCAGACAGCAGGCTGGCAGTAGCTTCGCTTGCAAGTGACTGATCACAGATGCAGGGTAGACAGGTAACACGTGGCAGACGGATGACCAGCAAGGACCAGGTACGTAACGTATGGAGTAGAGCAGACAGGTGATAGGATACGTTAGTCCAACAAGCGTGGTCAGCAATGGATGGTCAGGTACAGGCATGAACAGCAGGCAAGAGAATGGTTAAGATACAGACAGAGAACCCTGTTGGTATACCTTGGTCTCCTTTATATGGCTGCCCCTCGACGGTCACTTTACGCCCTACAGTTGGAGCGACTTTCCAGGTAACAAAACACCTTTTCAGGACCATGCCTTCTCTCTCCGGAACCGAGCCCTCTCACCCCGATATTGGGGTCATATGTGTTTTTGCCGGGCCTAACAGTCTCAAAATTTCAATTACTCCGGAGGCAGAGAATTTTCAGACACGTTCATTTAGCAGTGGACAATAGGCTTCTGTCCAGATGTGAAGTTGAGATCCGATTTCAGAATGAGCTTCACTTTCTGCGATGAGCGCAATTCAATGGTCACCTTCAGTCACTACCAGCTGCTCACCAAACCCAATGTCAGCTCACACCACTTGAGCAGATTTGCATATATGGCGATCAGCTCCCTCATTTACTCTCACACTTTTATACTCTTCTAACAAACCAAGTGGAGACACCTGATTTAACCTTTTTACAACAATGGGAAAGTCACCTAAAAACGACTTTTTCTCAGTCTCAGAAAGACAAGATCATACTTTTTGCTCACAAAGTCTCCTTGGTTAGTAGGTACCAGGAGGGAGGTTATAAACTCCTCATGCGGTGGTCTAGAACTCCAGACAAGTTGCATAGAATTTATCTGCAGGTCCCGAATACATGTTGGCGCAGTGGGGAAACCATGGGAACCCATGGGAACCCTTCTACACATTTTCTAGGAATGCCCAAAATTGAAAAGAAACCAACAGGAACAGCGCTGAACCACAGTAAGAATAATCCTCATGGAAAGTACATTTATTTTATTATATGATAATCCATGGTGAATAAATCAGTTAAAATGATGGGTTATCCATGCTGAAGAAACAGTAAAGATAAAACAATGCACTGAACCGGCAGCAACCAGAGGACCGTCCAGTGAAGACCAAGAAACCTGAAGCTGACAGTACCTGGAGGCTGGGGCCGCATGGATGTCAAGTAAGTGGCAGCTGTGCCATGGAGCAGCAGATGGCAAACCTGTCGCTGGCGAGGGGTCCTGACCTAGAACCTGGGAACACAGGAACCAATGTAAGGTCCGGCTGTGACATAAGCCTGGGGAAGCCTTGGCTCTGTGGCTGCCCAACAATGAGGTCAGCGACTGGCAGAAGTCAGTTGGAGGAATCCGTGAACTAAGGGCTAAAACCCTACTGCTGGAATGGATCCAGAGACGCTGGTGCCCAGAATCACAGGGATAAAGCTGACAATCTGAGCAGAGGACTACATGTTTCGGAGTCTGGCCCCTTCTTCTGGTCATATTGTCGGCAAAGGATAAGGGCTTATATTGAAATTGGAAATGGGGGAAAGAGTGCTGAGCACCTCTGTCATCCATAGTGCCAAAATTGAGTAATTTTTGGACTGATCTACTGTTAAAATGCTTGTTACTCGGTAGGATTCTGGCGGCCTACCTATTGAACGATACTCTAATGTCCAACAAGGAATTTAAGAACTCGTTACTGAGACATTTGCTTACAGCTGCCAAAGCTTGTATTCTGGCTCTATGGAAAAGTATGCGTTCCCCTACAATTTCACATTGGAAGACGAGAATTGCAGATATCCAAGTCTTACCATGACTTTGAAGGAGCAAGACCACAAATACTGGAAGATCTGGCCTCCATAATTTTTCTATAGAGACCAGACGGTGCTGGCCTCACGGCCAGTGGAGCATCCTGTGGAATGAACGAGTCAGGGGAGTTCCCCTTCTCCCCCCACCCTTTTTTTTTCTCTCTCTTCTACCTCATTACTCTGTTTTCTTTTATCTTTGCTGTTTTGTTTTTTTTTCTTCTCTATGGGAACGGTCGTTATGGCCGCTCTCCTGCTTTGCTATCTTAAAATGTTTAAAAACAAAAAAATTGTTCAGGGAATTCACCAAGACCTGTGATTAAGCATCCGGAATTACATGTGTAATGTATCCAGTGGATATAATGTGTATTGCATACGGTCTATGCTGGGATGTATCTTGTGTTATTTTGGTGCCTGTTTATTCTTTTGGATAATGGTTTTGTACAATTCCTTGACCCTTAACCACTTTCCGCCTAGTGATGTCATGTGACATTGTGGGCTTTGAGTGGGGATATCTGAATGATGGGTGCAGTTGCAGGCATCATTCAGATATCTTCTTTTAGCTCCGGTGCTTCCCTGCACCAAAAGAACAATCATAGTGTCTTCTCACCTGTATGATCGACGTCAGGCAGAAGGAATCGGTCCTTCCTGGAGATTTTCCATAGAGCATCCGGCGGGCCAGATGGTCCCCAGACGTCTCTATGATCTTTTGGAGGCCGGGCACGATGTGATGTTATGTTCTATCTAGAACTGAGCTCATGATACTTCCTACCCCACGTGCCCCTTCCTCTGATCAATGGCACAACTATTAGTGCGTCCCCACATGCCAAGGTGCTAGGGGTAACCCTAGACTGTGAACTGTCCTTTCAGGACCACATCCAATCCCTGTCCACATCATGCCGCCTCAGCCTCCGCAACATCTCTAGAATACGCCCCTTTTTAACCAATGACACCACCGAAGCTTCTAATTCACTCTCTGGTTATCTCTCGCCTCGACTACTGCAACTCTCTTCTCATTGGATTACCTTTGCATACATTATCCCCCCTTCAGTCCATAATGAATGCTGCTGCAAGACTTATCTACCTTACTAACCGCTCAGCGTCCTCCACCCCTCTCTGCCAATCTCTTCACTGGGCTTCAACTCACCCAACGTATAAAACTCAAAGTACTAACAATAATTTACAAAGCCATCCACAGCTCTGCCCCCAGCTTCATCTCTAACCTGGTCTCAAAATACCAACCAAGCCGCCCTCTTCGGTCCTCCCAAGACCTCCGGCTCTCTAGCCCCCTTGTCACCTCCTCTCATGCTCTCCTCCAGGATTTCTCCAGAGCTTCTCCCATCCTTTGGAACTCTCTACCCCAATCTGTCTGACTGTCTCCTAATCTATCCATCTTTAGACGATCCCTGAAAACCTTTCTATTTAAAGAAAATTAAGAAAAAAGTAATGTGACCTGACATATTATTATTATTAATATACAGGATTTATATAGCGTCAACAACTTACGCAGCGCTTTACAACTTGAGGGCAGACAGTACAAATACAATACACTTAAATACAGTAGGAATAAGAGGGCCCTGCTCCTTAGAGCTTACAATCTAAGAGGGAAGGTCAAGAGATACAAGAGGTAATAACTGTGGGGGATGAGCTGATGGAGAAGATAAATGTACAGTTGTTAGGTGGGAGGCAGATAGGCTTCTCTGAAGAGATGAGTTTTCAGGGATCGTCTGAAGGTGGACAAAGTAGGAGAAAGTCGGACAGATTGGGGTAGAGCATTCCAGAGGATGGGAGAGGCTCTGGTGAAGTTCTGGAGGCGATGGGATGAGGTGACAAGGGAGCTAGAGAGCAGGAGGTCTTGGGAGGAACGAAGAGATCGATTTGGTTGGTATTTTGAGACCAGGTTAGCGATGTAGCTGGGGGCCAGGTTGTGGATGGCTTTATAAGTTATTGTTAGGATCTTGAATTTAATACGTTGGTTGAGTGGCAGCCAATGGAGGGAATGACATAGGGGTGTAGCTGATGCCGATCGTTTTTTAAGGTGGATGAGCCTGGCGGCAGCGTTCATAATGGACTGAAGTGGGGATAGGCTATGTAGAGGTAAGCCAATGAGGAGGGAGTTGCAGTAGTCGAGGT
Source organism: Glandirana rugosa (assembly GCA_018402905.1). Lineage (NCBI taxonomy): Eukaryota > Metazoa > Chordata > Amphibia > Anura > Ranidae > Glandirana > Glandirana rugosa. The sequence continues at coordinate 820,282 of BLSH010438153.1, forward strand.
GAGAGATGATCAGGGAGTGGATTAGAAGCTTTGTGGCGTCATTTGTTAGGAAGGGGCGTATCTTGGAGATGTTGCGGAGGTTGAGGCGGCAAATTTTGGATAGCGATTGGATGTGGGGCTGAAAGGGCTGAAAGACATAAACCAGCAATGGCAAGCCTCCACCCCTAATATATTCGTACAAAAATAAAGGGAAAGAAAAAAAGTGGGTCTTTGGATGAGGTATGTCCTTGCAATTAATAGTACATGGACTGTATGTAAAAATATATTCGATTTTAATAAAATTCCATGAATATAGTCACATTGAGCATTTCATATTAATCAAGGTACATATGTATCATTCAAAAATAGTATACTAAAATCATAAAAAAATCATATATATACAAACAAAGTGATAACAGTACATGATATATATAATCAATGAACATGATATTGTACATTAAAATACAGAGAATATACATATACACAGATCCACATATGGACTTGATCAGCAAGAAATATGTATAAGTTACTCATACACCCTGATGTGGGCATATCCATAAAAAAATCATAAAAAAACTTGTCTAGGCACCCTTGGTTTGAAACTCTACGCGTTTCGTGTCTTAAAGTCACTCATCAGGAGTTGGTCCATAGTTTTACTAAAAAAGATAAATAGAATGCATATTAGTATGTCGAACCTTCTAAAGAGGAGGGTTTCTCTTTAACCACTTCACCTCCGGAAGGATTTCCCAGGTTAGGACCAGAGCACTTTTTGCGATTCGGCACTGCGTCACTTTAACTGACAATTGCGCGGTCGTGTGACGTTGTACCCAAACAAAATTTGCGTTCTTTTTTTCCACAAATAGAGCTTTCTTTTGGTGGTATTTAATCCCCTCTGCGTCATTTCTGATCTCCGCTATAAACAAAAGAAGAGGGACCATTTTGCAAAAAAAAACAAATTTCTTATTTTTTGCTAAAATTCAAATCCAAAAAAAAAAATATAAAAAAACATTTTTTTTCACTGGTTTTGACCGTTTTACATTCTTCCTCATATTTGTGATAAAAAAAAAATCACAATCGGCGTTTATTGATTGGTTTGCGCAAACATTGCGGTATTTACGGACGGTGAGAATTCATTTCTGGGGTTTTTTACTTTGTTTCATTTTTTACTAGTAATGGCGGCGATCTGCAATTTTAGCAATACTGCGATATTGCAGCGGGCATGTCAGACATTTTTGACGCTTTTTTGGGACCAATGACATTTATTCAGCGATCAGAAATTTAAATGTCCACTGATTATTGTATAAATGTCATTGGCAGTAAAGGGGTTACCTGCAGGGGGAGATCTAGGGGTTAGCTGTGTTCCGTGGGTGTGTTCTTACTGTGGCAGGGATCAGTAGATCTCCCATGCCTGCACTGTCAGAATGGGGAACCGCCGTGTTTACATTGGCGGTTCCCCGTTCTTTGCCTGTGGCCGCTCATCGCGGCTCGCCGGCGGACATCGGGTCCTCCCGAGCCGCGGGCACACTCCTGAGCCCCCCAGCGGTCATTGGCAGATCGCCGTCTTTTTACGGCGATTCGCGGCCAGCGTCCACACTGCCGCCGTAAATATGCGGTAGGCGGTGTGGAACTGGTTAAAGAAGCCTATCCTGCATCTATCTAATACACTCTTTTACTTTCTACATCAGCTCATCCCCCACAGCTATTACCTTTTGTATCAATTGACCCTCCCTCTTAGATTGTGAGCTCTAAGGCCTCATTTACACTGCTGCTGGTAAACGGACGTTTTGAGGCATTTGGACGTTTTTTTCAGCTGCCCTTGAACTTTCCTCTATATTGTCTTATCAGTACATTTACACAGGGGGTCGTTTAAGGTAGTTTCCAGGCAGTTGAGTTTAAAGGCTTTTTTTTTAAGTATTACCTTGGGGAAATGCAGACTAGAATACTGCAATCACTGAGCAGCAAATTATATCACCTGTGATGCATTTCAGTTATCCTGCAAACCTGGCCTGTTAGTGGGTCCCGAGGACAGGAGTTGAGAACCGCTGGTATAATGTATATGTAAAGCGCTGCTTAAATTGACGGTGCTATACAAGTACCTGAAATAAAATAAATAAATAAATGTAGGAGTGAAGTGTCAAAATTGTCCTGGGTAGCAAGGGGTTAAATAAAGAATTAAAAAAAAAAAAAGATACAGGGAGAGGACTGCAACACTGGAGCAGGTAGAGGAGCAGGAGGTAAGTTGAATCCAGGACCGGCCAATGTCAGGGCAGGTAGCATCCAAGCGTTGTCAGGACAAGCGTGGTCAGGACAAGTATGGTCAGTACAAGCTGGGTCAGGACAAGCGTGGTCAGGACAAGCGTGGTCGGGAAAAGCCGGGTCAGGACAAGCCGGGTCAGGACAAGCGTGGTCAGGACAAGCGTGGCCAGGACAAGCTGGGCCAGGACAAGCCGGGTCAGGACAAGCCGGGTTAGGACAAGCATGGTCAGGACAAACGTGGTCAGGACAAGCGTGGTCAGGACAAGCGTGGTCAGGAAAAGCCGGGTCAGGACAAGTGTGGTCAGGACAAGTGTGGTCAGGACAAGCGTGGTCAGGACAAGCCGGGTCGGGACAGGCGTGGTCAGGACAAGCATGGTCAGGACAAGCGTGGTCAGGACAAGCTGGGTCAGGACAAGTGTGGTCAGGACAAGCGTGGTCAGGACAAGCGTGGTCAGGACAAGCTGGGTCAGGACAAGCTGGGTCAGGACAAGCGTGGTCAGGACAAGCGTGGTCAGAACAAGCCGGGTCAGGACAAGCGTGGTCAGGACAAGCCGGGTCAGGACAAGCTGGGTCAGGACAAGCATGGTCAGGACAAGCCGGGTCAGGACAAGCGTGGTCAGGACAAGCCGGGTCAGGAACACAGGAAGAGCTGCAGATCAGGCAGCAACTAGATTCCACAGGGCCTCTGCTTTCAGAAAACATACAATTATTTGGAGGGTTTGCAGTATTTCCCGCAAAAAAATGCAAATTTTATCATGCAGAAAATAATAAGATTATAATCTAACAAATAAAATAGAGAAGTGGTTAAAATGGAACCTATAAGCCGAGTTCACCGGTTTTAGGAAGGGTTTTGCTGTTGCTTTTATGTAGCGTTTTTTTTTTAGGTAAAAAGTACATTTCAGCAGGAATATCAAGTGGTTTAACACTAGAAAAGTTTTTTTTTTTTTTTTGTCCTTCACTGCATTAATTCCTAGAAGACGATTGTGCTGATGCCACTGAGATGCATGCAGATACAGGACCATCTGCTGCTTTACAAGCTGATAGTTTGCTGCTTAAAAAGCGACTGCATAAGCTGTTCCCTAAGAAATTATTTTTTTTCCAGCACTTCGGATTTACATGAATTTACGTGTTTGTGAATTCTAAAGACATTTTTGTTTTAGTGGAAATAAACACTTTGGAAAGATACATCATAATCAGGAGAGAAAATTGGCTCAGGTTCTATGGCAGGTGTACGCGGAAGCGTTATACCGCCAATTGATGGATGCGTGATTAGTACGCAATAAATCATGATTAGAGATAAGCAAATTAATGAAAAGTCACCCCACCGGTGATCTGCCGGATCCGTTGGGTTGGGAACATTTGAATCCGGTGAAACTGTATCTACAAATTGTTCTCTATGGGCGGCACAGTGGTGTAGTGGTTAGCATTTTCACCTGGCAGCAAAAGGGCCGCTGGTTCGAATCCCAACCACGACACTACCTGCCTGGAGTTTGCATGTTCTCCCTAGGCCTGCGTGGGTTTCCTCCAGGTACTCCGGTTTCCTCCCACACGCCAAAGACATGCTGGTAGGTAAATTGGCTCCTGTCTAAATTGGCCCTAGTATGTGTATGAATGTGAGTTAGGGACCTTAGATTGTAAGCTCCTTGGGGGTAGGCACTGATGTGAATGTACAAAGAGTGCTGTGTAAATTGACGGCGCTATACAAG
>BLSH010438153.1:824232-847332 GCA_018402905.1 Glandirana rugosa
TACGTAAGATAAATAGAAAAAATCATTTTGATACCTGGTTGAGGACTACTCACTGAAATTCGGTGCTTTGCGCATCTCAAAGTTTGGTTCCCACGGATCTGTTCAAAAAAATACTAAAAAAATACCTATACGGGTGTAGTCCCACATACTCATTGAATATGTATAAAGAACGACTAGTTCAGATATACACCTAGACACATATACATATATGAGACATAAAATTACATGTTATAGTACAAGTAACTAATATATATAGTACATATCTCAACTCGCTTGTGGACCTTCAAGCCCAAGACGACCAGGCAGGCTTGAAGCCGTGCGATCGTTCGGGTTCCGTCCGGACCCGGACCCGGACTTTGTCCCGAAGTTCGGACGGACCAGCAGAACCCGAACTTCCAGGTGTTCGCTCAACTCTATACATGATATATATAATCAATGAACATGATATTGTACATTAAAATACAGAGTATATACATATACACAGATCCACATATAGACTTGATCAGCAAGAAATATGTATAAGTTACTCATACACCCTGATGTGGGCATATCCATAAAAAAATCATAAAAAAACTTGTCTAGGCACCCTTGGTTTGAAACTCTACGCGTTTCGTGGCTTAAAGTCACTCATCAGGAGTTGGTCCATAGTTTTACTAAAAAAGATAAATAGAATGCATATTAATATGTCGAACCTTCTAAAGAGGAGGGTTTCTCTTTAACCACTTCACCTCCGGAAGGATTTCCCTGGTTAGGACCAGAGCACTTTTTGCGATTCGGCGCTGCGTCGGTTTAACTGACAATTGCGCGGTCGTGTGATGTTGCACTCAAACAAAATTTGCGTCCTTTTTTTCCCACAAATAGAGCTTTCTTTTGGTGGTATTTAATCCCCTCTGCGTCATTTCTGATCGCCGCTATAAACAAAAGAAGAGCGACCATTTTGCAAAAAAACCCCAAATTTCTTACTTTTTGCTAAAATACAAATCCAAAAAAAATATATAAAAAGACATTTTTTTTCATCGGTTTTGGCCGATTTATATTCTTCCTCATATTTGTGATAAAAAAAATCGCAATCTGCGTTTATTGATTAGTTTGAGCAAAAATGGCGGCGTTTACGGATGGTGAGAATTCATTTCTGGGGTTTTTTTTATTTTTTACTAGTAATGGCGGCGATCTGCGATTTTTAGCGGTACTGCGATATTGCAGCAGATATGTCGGACATTTTTGACACTTTTTTGGGACCAATGACATTTATTCAGCGTTCAGAAATTTAAATGTCCACTGATTACTGTATAAATGTCATTGGCAGTGAAGGGGTTAACCTGCAGGGGGAGATCTAGGGGTTAACTGTGTTTTCCGTGGGTGTTTTCTTACTGTGACAGGGATCAGTAGATCTCTCATGCCTGCACTGTCAGAATGGGGAACCGCCGTGTTTACATCGGCGGTTCCCCGTTCTTTGCCTGTGGCCGCTCATCGCGGCTCGCCGGCGGACATCGGGTCCTCCCGAGCCGTGGGCACACTCCTCAGCCCCCTATTGGCCATTCGCAGATCGCCGTCTTTTTACGGCGATTCGCGGCCAGCGTCCACACTGCCGCCGTAAATATGCGGTAGGCGGTGTGGAACTGGTTAAAGAAGCCTATCCTGCATCTATCTAATACACTCTTTTACTCTCTACATCAGCTCATCCCCTACAGCTATTACCTTTTATATCAATTGACCCTCCCTCTTAGATTGTAAGCTCTAAGGCCTCATTTACACTGCTGCTGGTAAACGGACGTTTTGAGGCATTTGGGCGTTTTTTTCAGCTGCCCCTGAACTTTCCTCTATGTTATCTTATTAGTGCATTTACACGGGGGGTCGTTTAAGGTCGTTTCCAGGCAGTTGAGTTTAAAGGCTTTTTTTGGAACGCAAAAAAAAATGGGTTCAGATGCCAGTTCAGAGGAATTTGAAACGCCAAACAGCTTGTAAACGCCGATAAACGCGCCTAAACGCGGCAACTTGCGTCTAGGACCGTTTTGTTTACAGGCGTTTCCATTCTAAATAAAAAAAATAAAAAACTGTTTTTTTTTTTAAAACGCTCCTAGACATAAACACGGCAAAACGCGGTTAAACGGCCGTTTCGTTTACAGGCGTTTCCATTCTAAAAAAAAAAAATTTTTTTTTTTAAAACGCTCCTAGACGCTAAACACGGCAAAACGCGGCTAAACGGCCGTTTTAGACGCCGGCTTCTAGCTGCCAAAAAAAATCGTTCAGGGGAGGTTGACACAGCATCCCATGTAAATGGAGCCTTACAAGCAGGGCCCTCTGATTCCTCTTGTACCAAATTGTAATGTAACCGTACCGTCATTTTGTAAAGCGCTGCGCAAACTGTCGGCGCTATATAAATCCTGTATAATAATAATAATAACGCCATGCCCGGCCTCTGAATTTGAAAAAATGCAGCTGCCTAGGCTTTTTTTCCCAGGCTTCCCGGCCTGGATGTGAAGACTTATAGATCCCAGATCTCGCTGTAAAGAGGACCTGTCATGCACTATTCCTATTACAAGGGATGTTTGCATTCCCTGTAATAGGAGTAAAAGTGATTAAAAAAAAAGCAAAAAGAAAGTGTCAAAATAGAAAAATAAAAGTAAAATAAACAATAAAAAAAAAAATGAAAGCGCCCCCATCCCCGCGACCTCGCACGCAGAAGCGTACGCATACGTAGGTCGCACCCACATATGTAAACAACGTTCAGACCATACATGTGAGGTATCGCCGCAAACGTTAGAGTGAGAGCAATAATTCTAGCACTAGACCTCCTCTGTACCTCTAAGCTGGTAACCTGTAAACATTTTTAAAACGTCGCCTATGGGAATTTATAAATACCGAAGATTGTCGCCATTCCACGAGTGTGCGCAATTTCACAGCGTGACGTGTTAGGTATCTATTTACTCGGCATAACATCATCTTTCACATTGTGCAAATAAATTGGGCTAACTTTACTGATTTTTTTTTTCTTTTTACGTATGAAACTTTATTTATTTCTTTTTAAACGCGTTTGAAAAAATGACTGAGCAAATACTGTGTGAGATAAAAAGTTGCAATGACCACTATTTTATTTCCATAGGGTCTCTGCTAAAAAGCACATGTATAATGTTCGGGGGTTCTGAGTAATGTTCTAGCAAAAAAAAAAATGATAATTTTTACATGCAGGGCGGCACAGTGGTGTAGTGGATAGCACTTTCGCCTAGCAGCAAAAGGGTCGCTGATTCGGATCCCAACCACGTTCATGCCTGGAGTTTGCATGTTCTCCCTGTGCCTGCTTGGATATCCTCCGGGTACTCTGGTTTCCTCCCACATGCCAAAGACATGCTGGTAGGTTAATTGGATCCAGTCTAAAGTGGAGCTACTATGTGAATGTATGAATGTGAGTTAGAGACCTTAGATCAGGGTTTCTCAACCTGGGTTCCTCCAGAGGTTGCTAGGGGTTCCTTGAGCAATGGTCAACTTCTACCTCTCAGATAAATTCTCACTGACATCATTGATCTTTTTGTTGGGGGGTAATTCTTCCCAATGACCACAAGTGTAAGGAGCGTTCTTCCCATTGACCATCACACTAATGTATCAGGAGTTGTAGATTTTTAATTTTTTTAGCAGGGCTTCCCCGAGACCGGAGAATTATTTCAAGGGTTCCTCAGTGTTAAAAAGGTTGAGAAAGGCTTCCTTAGATTGTAAGCGCCTTGAGAGTATAATGCAGTGGTTCTCCACTCCGGTCCTCGGGACCCACCAACAGGCCAGATTTTAAGTGTAACCTTGGGGAGATGCAGACTAGAATACTGCAATCACTGAGCAGCAAATGATATCACCTGTGATGCATTTCAGTTATCCTGCAAACCTGGCCTGTTAGTGGGTCCCGAGGACAGGAGTTGAGAACCACTGGTATAATGTATATGTAAAGTGCCGCATAAATTGACGGTGCTATACAAGTACCTGAAATAAAATAAATGTAGGAGTGAAGTGTAAAAACTGTCCTGCGTAGCAAGGGGTTAAGTAAAGAATTAAAAAAAAAAAAAAAGATACAGGCAGAGGACTGCAACGCTGGAGCAGGTAGAGGAGCAGGAGGTAAGTTGAATCCAGGACCGGCCAATGTCAGGGCAGGTAGCATCCAAGCGTTGTCAGGACAAGCTGCGTCAGGACAAGCGTGGTCAGGACAAGCGTGGTCAGGAAAAGCCGGGTCAGGACAAGCCGGGTCGGGACAAGCGTGGTCAGGACAAGCGTGGTCAGGACAAGCTGGGCCAGGACAAGCGTGGTCAGGACAAGCGTGGTCAGGACAAGCGTGGTCAGGAAAAGCATGGTCAGGACAAGCCGGGTCAGGACAAGCGTGGTCAGGACAAGCGTGGCCAGGACAAGCCGGGTCAGGACAAGCCGGGTTAGGACAAGCATGGTCAGGACAAGCGTGGTCAGGACAAGCCGGGTCAGGACAAGCGTGGTCAGGAAAAGCCGGGTCAGGACAAGTGTGGTCAGGACAAGCATGGTCAGGACAAGCGTGGTCAAGACAAGCCGGGTAGGGACAGGTGTGGTCAGGACAAGCATGGTCAGGACAAGCGTGGTCAGGACAAGCTGGGTCAGGACAAGCTGGGTCAGGACAAGTGTGGTCAGGACAAGCGTGGTCAGGACAAGCGTGGTCAGGACAAGCGTGGTCAGGACAAGCGTGGGCAGGACAAGCGTGGTCAGGACAAGCCGGGTCAGGACAAGCCGGGTCAGGACAAGCGTGGTCAGGACAAGCCGGGTCAGGACAAGCGGGGTCAGGACAAGCGTGGTCAGGACAAGCGTGGTCAGGACAAGCCGGGTCAGGACAAGCCGGGTCAGGACAAGCCGGGTCAGGAACACAGGAAGAGCTGCAGATCAGGCAGCAACTAGATTCCACAGGGCCTCTGCTTTCAGAAAACATACAATTATTTGGAGGGTTTGCGGTATTTCATGCAGAAAATAATAAGATTATAATCTAACAAATAAAATAGAGAAGTGGTTAAAATGGAACATATAAGCCGAGTTCACTGGTTTTAAGAAGGGTTTTGCTGTTGCTTTTATGTAGCATTTTTTTTTTTTAGGTAAAAAGTACATTTCAGCAGGAATATCAAGTGGTTTAACACTAGAAAAGTTTATTTATTTTTTTTTTGTCCTTCACTGCATTAATTCCTAGAAGACGATTGTGCTGATGCCACTGAGATGCATGCAGATACAGGACCATCTGCTGCTTTACAAGCTGATAGTTTGCTGCATAAAGCGACTACATAAGCTGTTCCGTAAGAAATTATTTTATTTCCAGCAGTTCGGATTTACATGAATTTACGTGTTTGTGAATTCTAAAGACATTTTTGTTTTAGTGGAAATAAACACTTTGAAAAGATACATCATAATCAGGAGAGAAAATTGGCTCAGGTTCTATGGCAGGTGTACGCGGAAGCATTATACCGCCAATTGATGGATGCGTGATTAGTACGTAATAAATCATGATTAGAGATAAGCAAATTAATGAAAAGTCACCCCACCGGTGATCTGCCGGATCCGTTGGGTTGGGAACATTTGAATCCGGTGAAACTGTATCTACAAATTGTTCTCTATGGGCGGCACAGTGGTGTAGTGGTTAGCACTTTCGCCTGGCAGCAAAAGGGTCACTGGTTCAATTCCCAACCATGACACTACCTGCCTGGAGTTTGCATGCTCTCCCTGTGGCTGCGTGGGTTTCCTCCAGGTACTCCGGTTTCCTCCCACACTCCAAAGACATGCTGGTAGGTAAATTAGATCCTGCCTAAATTGGCCCTAGTATATGTATCAATGTGAGTTAGGGGACCTTAGATTGTAAGCTCCTTGGGGGCAGGGACTGATGTGACTGTACAATGTATATGTAAAGCGCTGCGTAAATTGAAGGCGCTATACAAGTACCTGAAATAAATAAAATAAATAAATTCCCATAGGTGTGCGCAGTCTAGGGTGTGCACCACAAAGCACAAACAAACATGAGTGTGGGTGTATATATGTCAGTAGGGCAGAGGACGGTGTCAGTAGTTTATTTTTATTTTATTTTATTTGTTTTTTACAATTTTGTTTTTTATTATTATTTTTTACAATATTATTTTTTATTTATTTTTTACAATTTATTTTAGGAGCCCTGCTGGGGGGTTTTGATGAAATATCAGGGGTCTAAACAGACCCCTGATGTCTCACTTTTGAGACAGAGAAAGAGACTGAGGGCAGAGATCCCCCCATCCCTTTCTCTGCCGCCAGGCAGCAGGGGGAATCTGCACAGTACAGGGTGATTAGGGTGTGCCCGGGCACACCTGCCACCCTATGTGCGCACGCCTTTGTTCCTTCCATTAACCGCTAAAGGTCTGCCCTATGGCAGTTAGACTGCTACGGGGCGGCACCTCTGCGCCGAATCATATACAGTGGAACCTTGGATTACAAGCATAATCCGTTCCAGGAGAATGCTTGTAATCCAAATCACTTGTATATCAAAGCAAGTTTCCCCATAGGAAACAATGGAAATTCAGTTAATTCCTTCCACAGTCACTGCTCGTCTATGCAGTACTGTATGTGGCCACAGTTCCAGGGGCGCCTGGTCTATGCAATACCGCATGTGGCCAGATTTGAGGGGGGGGGGGCTGGTGAGCCTCTAAGACGTCGGAATAACTCGGCAATGCTCGGAAAGTGTTTACACTTTCGGTATTTCCGAGGAATTCCGAGAATTTCCGAGGTTCACCAGTGCCCCCGAAAACATGGCCACATGCGGTATTGCATGCAAAAAGGCAATTTTTTACTCGGTATGTGAGACACCACTTGCAAACCGAGTCAGTATTTAAAAAAAAAAAAAAAACTGCTCGTATTGTGAAAGCATGTTAACTGCGTTACTCGAAATCCTAGGTTACACTGTATATATATTTTTGCACAGTTTTGCACAGTTGCCCCGATCCTCATCTTTCTGGGGTCCCTCGGGCGGCGATCTTGGCTCCTCCTCCGCATGGAGTGACCCGTCAGGGAAGCGCTTTCCCTGGTGGTCACCCGTACGGGCACGTTCCCGTGTCCTGCTGTTGAGTGCATTCACACATACAGCGGGACTCGGCCCCGCCCCCGGCTTCTGTGTCACTGGACTTGATTGACAGCAGCGAAAGCCAATGGCTCCCCTGCTATCAATCCATCCAATGAGGACGAGAGCCGGCAGCTAGAGGGACAAGGCTTGTCCCCGGAGCGGGATCAGTTCAGGCTCAGGTAAATGAAGGGGGGCACTGTGGTGGGTGCTGCACTAAAAAGTTTTGCTACCTTAATCCATCGAATGCATTAAGGTGAACAACCCAGAGACTTTACAACCACTTTAACCACTTCAGCCCCGGAAGGATTTCCCCCTTTAGGACCAGAGCACTTTTTGCGATTCGGCACTGCGCCGCTTTAACTGACAATTGCGCGGTCGTGCGGCGTTGTACCCAAACTAAATTTGCGTCCTTTTTTTCCCCACAAATAGAGCTTTCTTTTGGTGGTATTTGATCCCCTCTGCGTCATTTCTGATCGCCGCTATAAACAAAAAAAGAGCGACAATTTTGCAAAAATAAAAACAATATTTCTTACTTTTTATACTTTTTACTAAAATACATTAAAAAAAAATATATATATATAAAAACATTTTTTTCCATCGGTTTTGGCCGATTTATATTCTCCCTCATATTTTTGGTAAAAAAAAAATCGCAATTGGTGTTTATTGATTGGTTTTCGCAAAAGTTATAGCGTTTACAAACTATGGACATTGGTTTATGGCGTTTTTATTTATTTTTATTTTTTTACTAGTAATGGCGGCGATCTGCGATTTTTATCGGTACTGCGATATCGGGGCGGACATGTCGGATGTTTTTGACACTTTTTTGGGACCAATGACATTTGTACAGCGATCAGAAATGTAAATATCCACTGATTACTGTATAAATGTCATTGGCAGTGAAGGGGTTAACCTGCAGGGGGCAGTGAAGGGGCTAACTATGTTCCCTGGGTGTGTTCTAACTGTGGGGGGGTGGGCTTGGCAGGGGCATTAGAGATCTAACTGATCCCAGTGACAGGGATCGGTAGATCTGCTATGTCCCCTGTCACAGAACGGGGAACCACCGTGTTTACATCGGCGGTTCCCTGTTCCGGCTCTCTGGAAGGAGATTGCGGGTCTCCGGCGGACATCGGGTGCGCCCAACCCGCAGGCACGCTCCCGCAGCGTGCGTGGGCACGTGCGCGCGCTGCTCGCGCCCACGGGAGCGCGCCCAGCACGAGCCAAATGGGAGGACGTCTATAGACGTCCTCCAGGCATTTTAGCGCCATTCGGCTATGATGCGGATGCAAGGAGGTTAGGAGAGGAGCTAGTATCCTATCGTGTGTCTCTCTGCTCACAATCAGCAAGAAGACCATATGAGGAATGATCCCAAGGGTCCCATATTTTCCCAGATGGTGACATAGTATGAATACATGTAGCAGTGAGTGACTCCATTTGACGAATCTCGGCTATATTTTGGTGGAGTAGGGTAGTGGTGGGAGGCTGCTCCGACAACCAGCAGAGGGGGATCACCCTCCTTGCTGCCAGTAGGATAAAGGATGTAAACCTTTGTATTGATTTTTTAAGTTTGGGGAAGGGTAGTCCAAGTAAGTAATGTATTGGATCTAGAGGTAGGGATATATCCAGCAACTCTTGGAAGAGAGACATAACATCAAGCCAGAAGGGTTGTATCGCAGGACAATCCCAAAAAATATGAAAAAGGGATCCCTTTAAGGGCCCGACACCGCCAGCATAGTGGAGATAAAGAAGGGTTGTGGCGGTGAAGGACCTCCGGGGTCCTGTACCAAAACATCGGTATCTTAACCCCTTCCTTACCGGGCCATTTCTGGCACTCCTCTCCTACATGTAAAAATCATCATTTTTTTGCTAGAAAATTACTCAGAACCTCCAAACATTATGTATGTTTTTTTAGCAGGGACTCTAGGGAATAAAATGGCAATCATTGCAACTTTTTATATCACACGATATTTGCGCAGGAATTTTTCGAACACGTTTTTTTTTTGGAAAAGAAACAGTTTAGTGAATTAAAAAAATACAAAACAGTAAAGTTAGCCCAATTTTTTTTGTGTGTTGTAAAAGAGGATGTTACGCCAAGTAAATTGATACCCAACATGTCACGCTTTAAAATTGTGAACACTCGTGGAATTGCGCCGGACTTTGGTACTTAAAAATCTCCATAGGCGACGCTTTAAAATTTTTTAAAGGTTACATCTTTAGGGTTACAGAGGAGGTCTAGTGCTAGAATTGTTGCTCTCGCTCTAACGCACGCGGCGATACCTCACATGTGTGGTTTGAACACTGGTTACATATGTGGGCGGGGCTTACGTATGCTTTCTCTTCTGCGCGCGGGGACGGGGGGGACGTTAATTTTTTTTTTATTATTATTATTATTTATTTTACTTTTATTTTTTTATTTTTACACTGTCTCTTTAATTTTTTTTTTGATCACTTTTATTCCTATTACAAGGAATGTAAACATCCCTTGTAATAGGAATGGTGCGTGACAGGTCCTCTTTATGGAGAGATGTGGGGGTCAATATGACCTCACATCTCTCCTGCAGCCTGGAAAGACTGAGATCAGAAAAAAAAAATCAGATCCCAGCCTTTCCAGCCGTGATCACGGCTTTGTTTACTAAAGCCGGCCCGGACGTGACGTCATAACGTTGTGCCCGGGCCTCCGAGGGTCATAGAGATGACTGGTGACCATATGGTCATCAGTCATCTCCCTGATGACAATCCGGGGGTGACGGATCTCTTCTCCCTGCCGCCGATCGTACGGGCGGCACGGGAGAAGCACCAAATGGCGGCGGGAGGGGGGGGACGTCACCTCCCGCTGTCTATAAGAACGATCAAGCGGCTGAACTGCCGCTATGATCATTCATATTTTGTACAGAATCGCCAGCCTAAAAAAATGATATCTGAACAGTGCCTGTAGCTGCTGGCACCGTTCAGATATCACCCCTCAAAGTCCAGGACGTCCATGGACGTCCTACCGGCGGGAAGGGGTTAATATTTGTTTCTTTATGTATTACACATCTAGAGGATTTAGAGGTAGCTACCCAGATCTTACACCAATCCTCCACAGAAATAGATTTATTTAGGACTTTTGTCCATTTGCGCATGTATAGGTGACAATTGGAGTCTAGTGCATCAGTTTCATGAAGGATACTATCTTTTTACTTTTATATTTTGCCATAAATTGTATATTTTATATATGTGTTGCACTATTGGAGGTTTCTTTTTTTGTTTACATGGTGACTTACCACCGGGGAAAATATTGGGGATCCCGACCACAGGCCCTAACCGGACGCTACCCGGATACTTACCTGCGTCAACCATGCGCTACTAGGCCCATTGGGGTCTTAGTCTGAGGTGAGCCCCCAATCCATCTGGGGGAGGACACGGTGTTGCCACGGGATTGCATGAATTATTACGGGATTACAGCACGCATGAGAGATTAGACCCGGTGGGGTCTTCTCTAGCCACTTGGTATCCGCAGGACGTCAATAGACATCCTGGGATTTCAGTGGTGATATCTCAATGATGCCGGCACCTGCAGACATCATTGAGGTATCATTTTGTTCCTTCGGCGATTCCCATCACCGTAAGAATGATTATATCGGCAGTTCAGATGCTTGATCGTTCTTACAGGTGGTGGGAGGGGACGTCCCGCCCCTCCCGCCGCCCCCGAGCGATCGGTGACCGGGAGAAGGAATCGCCTGCCGCCGGAACGAGATACCAGAGACTTCCGAGGGACAGGTGGCCCTCGGTCATCTCTATGGCCCTCGGAGGCCCGGGCGCACGTCATGACGTCACGTCCGGGTCTCCGAAGTAAACAATGACGGTTAAAGGGGAAGGAAAGGCTGAGATCGTCCGTTTTTTTTTTTTTCTGATCTCAGCCTTTCCAGTCTGGAGGGGAGATGTGGGGTCTTATAGACCCTGCATCTCTCCATAAAGAGGACCTGTCACTCACTTTTACTATTGCAAGGGATGTTTACATTCCTTGTAATAGGAATAAAAGTGATCAAAAAAAAAAAATTAAAGTGAAAGTATCAAAATAAAAAGAATAAAAGTAAAATAAGAAATAAAAAAAAAATTGAAAGCGCCCCGTCCCCGCAAGCTCGCGCACAGAAGCGAACGCATACGTAAGTCGCGCCCACATATGTAAACGGCGTCCAAACCACACATGTGAGGTATTGCCGCGTGCGTTAGAGTGAGAGCAATAATTCTAGCACAAGACCTTCTATGTAACTCAAAACACCTAACCTGTAAACAATTTTAAAGCATCGCCTATGGAGATTTTTAAGTACCAAAATTCGGCGCCGTTCCACGAGTTTGTGCAATTTTAAAATGTGACGTGTTGGGCATCTATTTACTCGGCATAACATCATCTTTTAATTTATGAAAAAAAATTGGGCTAACTTTACTGTTTTTTTTTTTTTTAAATCATGAAACTGTTTTTCAAAAAATAGCGTTCGAAAAATCGCTGCGCAAATACCGCATGACATAAAAAGTTGCAACAACCTCCATTTTATTCCCTAGAATCTTTGCTAAAAAAACATATATAATATTTGGGGGTTCTGAGTAATTTTCTAGCAAAAAAATGATGATTTGTACACGTAGGAGAGGAGTGCCAGAAATGGCCCGGGTGGGAAGTGGCTAGAGGTGAGGGTCCACTCTACCCGGTGAAGGGGGCACATTCACATTCCTGCCTGATCATACACCTGCGGGCTGCTATACCTTTCACAAGAAGGGAATCCATCACATCCATTTACCTATAGACTTTGCTTCTATGTTTGGATTCTCAGCCTGCCTTTATCACTTGTAGCCATCAGCACTTTATTTATTTGCATTGTTTTGCACATCTATTAGTATTTAGAATTGGATTTGTATGCACTTTATGAGTAGAACCTGTGTTCTATTGGCACATTTTGTAGCATTCTCTTTATCGCTTCATATGCACTTTTTGTCAAGCACTTTGATGCTCTCCTATTTACCTGAAATTGTGTACACTTTTAACAGCTAAAAACATATGTTATTATCGGTATCTACTATCCCCCCCCCCCATACTTTACTTATTTCATTGGCAGCGCTTCCTCACTCTCATTATATGGTGATTACTGCTTTTAGATGGTGTGAAAAACTTAGGCTCCATGCACACTGTATCTGATAAACGACCGTTTTTGGTCGTTTGGGCTTTTTTTTTTAACAGCCCAAAAACGCCACTTTATGTTATCCTATGTGTCCATGCACACATGGACGTTAATTGTTGTTTAACAGCAGTGGCGTTTTTGGGCTGTTATCTGAACGCCCTGAATTGGCGTTCAAAAGTCGTTCTTCTGACCACAAAAAACGCTAAACGCTCATAAACGCCGGTAAACGGTCGTTTATCGGCGTCCAGCGTTTTTTGCAGTCAATGAAAGCTAATGAAGAAAAAAAAAAAACACCGACGCCGATAAACGCCACCTGCAAAAGCACGTTTTCTAAGCAGCGTCTCCTGCCCGACGCCCAGAGAGCCCAGATAGTGTGGAGCCTAAAGGTGGCAGCAGCAGCCCTGATAACCAATCCTAGATCATCAGATAGTGTTTGGCAGTGTATTACCACTTCACATCTTTGATAAATCTATAGTAGGACAACGAGGTTAATGGGAACACAAAAAAAAATAAATAAATAAAAAAAAAAAAAATTTAAAATAAAAATTAAAAAGGGGCAGACTCGATGAACTACTCAGTCTTTTTCTGCCATCACTTTTCTATGTTTCTAAATCCTTCCGGGGCTGAAGTGGTTAAATGTTCTTGGAATATTTCTATTCTACTCAAATGTTCTTAAGTTCTTTTTTCTCGGGATTGAATGTTCTTAGCATGTTTACTCTTAGGATCGAATGCCCATATGGTATTTTTGCCTGGGAATAAATGTTCCTGGAGTATTTTCTATTCTAATCAAATGATCTTAGGGCGTTTTCTCTTAGAATTGAATGTTCCTATGGTATTTTTGCTTGGGATTAAATCTTTTCCGAATAATTTATATTCTTTTCACACTATGTGTAAAGCTGTGGCAAATCAGATGTTCTTAGGTGTGGGATTAAATGTCCCCAGAGCGTTTTATATTCTGATCAAATATTTTTAGATTTTTTTTCTCTCTTAGGATCAAATATTCTTATGTATAGGTTGTGGGTTGCAAGTGGTTTACTGGGATTATGGCTGAAGATATCATCAGTAACCCCGGTAATGTTTTTTGCGGCTTCCTGGCAGCTCATGAGCCACTGGTTCACCTTCATAAACATTAGGAGGTCGGCGTCACTCCCCCCCCCCCCACCACTCATCGGTGTTTGCACAAAAAACAATCTGATAGTGCCGCCAGCGGGTCACGCAGGCGATCAAAGAGTAGATCCTCTTCGATCACCTCTATGGCCTTGGAGGACCGGAGTGGTGTCATGACGTCACTTCCGGTTGAGACTGGAAGTAAACAATTTTTTTTTTAAAGCAAATGATCGAAAAAATGTTTTTGATCTTTTTGCTTTCAATGCTAAAGAAGAGCTTTGGAGTCTTTTTGATCCCAGATCTCTTGTTTTTTCTTGTTGGTTTTCAGGGGTTGGGCTTGGCCCCTTAGTTCCAGTGAAGGGAACTCTAAAGACGTCAGCATACCAAGACATGTTGGACAATTTCATGCTCCCAACTTTGTGGAACAGTTTGGGGATGGCCCCTTCTAGTTCCAACATGACTGCGCACCAGAGCACAAAGCAAGGGCCATAAAGACATAGATGAGCGAGTTTGGGGTGGAGGAACTTGACTGGCCTGCACAGAGTCCTGACCTCAACCAGATAGAACACCTTTGGGATGAATTAGAGCGTATACTGCGAGCCAGGCCTTCTCGTCCAAAATCAGTGCCTGACCTCACAAATGCTCCTCTGGAAGAATGGTCAAACATTCCCATAGACACTCCTAAACCTTGTGGACAGCCTTCCCAGAAGAGAATTGAAGCTGTTATAGCTTCAAAGTGGGGGCCAACTCAATATTTAACCCTACGGACTAAGACTGGGATGCCATTAAAGCAGAAATCTGGGCTCGTGAAAAATCCCCATTAGTACACCCCCTACACTAAACACTAAACAGTTATTAGATTTGTGATATTCCTTACCTTTGAAGAGATATGTCCAAATTTACAGGAAGTGGTCTCTCCAATTCAAAAGATGCAGGCATGTATTTAGCTAGGAAGACTCTCTTAGAACAGTGATTACATCATATCCTCGTCTCAAACTGTCCTCAAACTACATTTCCCATCATGCATTGCATATTGCAATGAATGTGGGAGGTACACTAGGCCTGTACATGTAAATGTAAACAAGCCCACTTCAGCATGAATCACACCCCTCATTCTGCAGCCAGGCCCACTAACCAGTGACACACAACGTGTCTTCTCTCCTCTCCAGCCACAAGAAGATAAACATATTGCCCTTACATGCTTTATGTAATCATTACTGATCTCTACACACATCCCATGATGATATATTATACACATCCCATAATGATATATTATACACACTCTACTCTGCTGTAATTTACTATTAGAAATATTCCTCCTCCTCCTGCAGATTATAGATAGTTATAGCAATCAGTGCTGGTATGGTTTATGAGAACATCCCTAGCTGCACCACAGAATGAAAGAGCCTGGCCATGATGCTTTACATCAGCGTGTGACACAAGTAAATGTCAGCATGAGAAAAACACAAAACAGTGCAGCAAACTTACTAATCAATAACACAATAATGGTGGAACCCTCTAAGGTATGAAAATCTCAATAGACTTCAATATTATGACAATACCGGCCTCTGTGATATGTAACACCACATATAACGCACATCACACTGAAAATAAGACATACAAATGAAACTTTGCATTGATGGTGGAAACCCCTCCTACAGATATATGGAATTATATGGTGTCATTAAACAGTGCAGCCTATCAGTGAGCCAGTCAGTGCAGTGAGCCAGTGCCCAGCAGTCATGCCTCACCAGTGCCGCTAATCAGTGCCCATCAATGTGGTCTCACCAGTGCTGCTTATCAGTACCCATCAGTGCTGACTCACCAGTGTCGCTTATCAGTGTCCATCAGTGCGCTGCCACCAGTGCACATCAGTGCGTTGTCACCATTGCCCACCAGTGCCGTGCCACCAGTGCCCACCAATGCCATGTCACCAGTGCCGTGACACCAGTGACCATCAGTGCCATGTCACCATTGCCCACCAGTGCCGTGTCACCATTGCCCACCAGTGCCATGTCATCATTGCCCACCAGTGCCATGTCAGCAGTGCCGTGTCACCAGTGACCATCAGTGCCGTGTCACCATTGCCCACCAGTGCCGTGTCACCAGTGCCTACCAGTGCCGTGTCACCACTTCCCACCAGAGCGGAGATGATGTCAGGCAGCGACAGCTCTGGTATGTGCGCCATGTGTGGAATGTGGGATCGCTCTGCCTGTAAGTTCCCTGCCTGCATTGTGATATACAGCGCAGAGCGCACTGTTCTAATGCAGGCAGGGAACCTACAGAGCGGTTCTCACATTCCACACATAGCACTCATACCAGACCTGATACAACATCATCTCCGCTCTGTCATGCAGGGGATCTTTTATTATTGCCGGGATGGCAGGCGGGTGGGGGGGGGGGTGTGCGGCGCTGACAGGGAGGTGGAGGGAGCAGAGGAGGAGGAGGACACCACCTCATTGGGCGGTACAGACCGAGACCCCCTCCGCCCACTGATTCACAGAAGTCCTCATTCCCTCCCCTTCTAGAGAACTATAAGTGGGAGTGTCAGAGCGCTGGCTGGCAGTACAGGACGGAGAACGGCTAGCGGTCTTACAAACAGGATGTCATAGGGGGATAACGGTTTTTCAGCAAGTTTAGCAGGCTACTACAGAGGAACTACAGAGCTCAGCAGAAGATGGATGGCATAGTTGGTGAAGATAGGAGATCAGCAACAAGGACATGGGAAAAAGTTTTTTCCCGGAGTTCAGCTTTAAAGTTCACGTGCTTGTAAAGGCAGGTGTCCCAATACTTTTGGTAATATAGTGTATATAGAGGTGGTATTTCTATCCCTTCTCTATATTACAGCTTCCCGCTGTCACTGGTTCCTAAGAAAGCCAAAGGTGTACCCACCGCATCCCTAGGAATCACCTGGGACTTAAGCCAAGGGCGGGGGAGGAGATCACAGTGACGCCATATCTGAGCAGTGATGTCACTACTATCCCCCACCTCTTCCTTTATAACTGATGGTACCTTGAGGAGCTGCCATTCAGCTGGTGGTATCGCCGGGATCGGTCATGTGCGCCAAGGTATTCCTTTTTTTTAATTTCTCCCAGCAAGCAGTGGGCTTCATGACTGACGATGGATGGATGTGGATTCAGATTTTTTTTTAACCCTTTGGAGCCGACCCTTTAAGGGGCTTAGGATCATGTGACTGCCATGATTGGCGGTCACATGATCGGAAAGCTCCCAATCCGGAGCTTTCTGTTGGCCACCGGTAACTGTGCCAGGAGCGTGTTCTTGGCACAGCTGTTTTTGCACGCAGATATGTGGCCACTCAGCGCCAAGGCACATCCAGGAGGTTAAAGGACTTACACCACACCATGCCAAATATAATTCTTAAAAAATGTTTTTAACACATGTTCCCCAGGGCAATGCCCACCCCTCGTGCTATTTTTTACACCCCCTTGCTTAATAGCCCAGAAAATGGGCATTCGTTTTGGCATTCCCACTTGTTTGAACAGACAGCTCTGTCTAGTGGGCATAATTCTGTATGGCCATTAGATGGCGCTGGCTATCATAGGAAATAAGAATGCTCCTCAGTGCCATCTAGTGGCCATAATGTGCTATTTCCTACATTCACACATTCAAAATGTAATACAGCCACTAGATGGCTCTGACTATCATAGGAAATCAAAATGCTCCATAATAATAAATATTCTCCCATAAATACCATCATCTAATGGCCATAATTTGTTATTTTCTACATCAACGCACTTGAATTGCAAAAACATTATTTTTTTTCCCAATTTATTTTACTTTTTTTTTTACGATTTTTTTTAACACACTTTGACCGTAGCAATATATTATTACCATAGTAACATATTGACTACCAAAGGAAATAAATATGCTCCTCAGCACCATCCAGTGGCCATAATGTGTTATTTTCCAGATTTCCACATTTGAATTGCAGAAATTATAGCCTGAGAACATTTGATTTTGCCCCACTCATACATAATGAATTTACATGCAATTTCAATGGACGAACTGCTATGCAAATTTATTTTAAAATACAACCCTAAGTGTCCGTTGATCTTATTTCAAAATGTAATTTGATTCAGCTCACGTACTATTCTTTGAAGTTCACTGAACTAGATGGAGTTGAGGATGATAGTCAGCTCTGTCCAGTGGCCATAATGCAGTATGGCCATTAGATGACACTGACTATCATAAGAAATAAGTATGCTCCTCAGTGACATCTAATAGCCATAATGTGGTGTTTTCCACGCTCACAAATTCAAAATGCAGTATAGCCACTAGATGGCGCTGACTATCATAGAAAATAAATATGCTCCTCAGTAACATCTAGTGGCCATAATGTGGTATTTTCCACATTTACACATTTGAATTACAGAAAATATAGTCTGAAAACATTTGTTTTTGCCCCACTTACACAGAATGATTTTACATGCAGTTTCAGCTCATGTACTATTCTTTGATGTTCACTGAACTAGATGGAAAATAGCACATTATGGCCATCAGGTGGCACTGTGGAGCACACTTTTTACCTATGATAGTCAGCTTTGTCCGGTGAGTAGTATGGCCACTAGATGATGCTGACTATCATAAGAAATAAGAAGGCTCCTCAGGGCCATCTAATGGCCATAATGTGCAATTTTCTATTTCCACACATTCAAAACACAATATAGCCACTAGATGGCGCTGACTCTCATAGAAAATAAATATGCTCCTCAACGCCATCTAGTGGCCATAATGTGTTATTTTACACATTCACACATTCGAATTGCAGAAACCATAGCCTGAGAAAATTAAATTTTTCCCCACTTACACAGAATGAACTTACATGCAGTTTCAATGGACGAACTGCTATGCAAATTTATTTTAAAATAAAAAAGTGTCTGTTGATCTTATTTCAAAATATAATTTGCTACAGCTTATGTACTATTTTCACTGAACTAGATGGAGTTGAGAAGAATTTTTTTTCCAGTCTGCTCTGTCCAGTGGCCATAATGCAGTATGGCCACTAGATGACGCTGACTATCATAAGAAATAAGAAGGCTCCTCAGTGCCATCTAATGGCCATAATGTGCAATTTTCTACTTTCACACATTCAAAATATAATATGGCCACTAGATGGCGCTGACTATCATAGAAAATAAATATGGTCCTCAATGCCATCTAGTGGCCATAATGTGTTATTTTACAAATTCACACATTCGAATTGCAGAAACTATAGCCTGAGAAAATTAAATTTTGCCCCACTCGCACAGAATAAATTTACATGCAGTTTCAATGGAAGAACTGCTATGCAAATTTATTTTACAATACAGCCCTAAGTGTCTGTTGATCTTATTTCAAAATTCAATTTGCTTCATCGTATCTAGTATTCTTTTAAGTTCACTAAACTAGATGGAAAATAGAACATTAAAGCCATTAGGTGGCTGTGTGGAGCACACTTTTTACCTATGATAGTCAACTTTGTCCATTCAGTATTATGGCCACTAGATGGCGCTGACTATCATAAGAAATAAGAAGGCTCCTCAAGGCCATCTAATGGCCATAATGTGCTATTTTCTACTTCCACACATTCAAAATGCAATATAGCCACTAGATGGCGCTGGCTATCATACAAAATGAATATGCTCCTCAACGCCATCTAGTGGCCATAATGTGTTATTTTACACATTCACACATTCAAATTGCAGAAAATATAGCCTGAGAAAATTAAATTTTGCCCCACTCGCACAGAATAAATTTACATGCAGTTTCAATGGAAGAACTGCTATGCAAATTTATTTTAAAATACAACCCTAAGTGTCTGTTGAACTTATTTCAAAAATCAATTTGCTACATTGCATCTACTATTCTTTTAAGTTCACTAAACTAGATGGAAAATAGCACATTAAAGCCATTAGGTGGCTGTGTGGAACACACTTTTTACCTATGATAGTCAGCTTTGTCCATTCAGTAGTATGGCCACTAGATGGCGCTGACTATCATAAGAAATAAGAAGGCTCCTCAAGGCCATCTAATGGCCATAATGTGCTATTTTCTACTTCCACACATTCAAAATGCAATAGAGCCACTAGATGGCGCTGACTATCATAGAAAATAAATATGCTCCTCAACGCCATCTAGTGGCCATAACGTGTTATTTTACACATTCACACATTCGAATTGCCTGAGAAAATTAAATTTTGCCCCGCGCACACAGAATAAATTTACACGCAGTTTCAATGGAAGAACTGCAATGCAAATGTGTTTTAAAATCCAACCCCAAGTGTCTATTGATCCCTTTTCAAAATGTAATTTGCTACAGCTTACGTACTATTGTATTTAAATACATAAATTTTGTTTTCAAGCGTAGTCATTCCTCGGTTCTTGTTCTTCATTAGTAAGTCAATCTCCTTTGAATTCCAAAAGAGGAGTGGGCTGTTTAAATAAATGATGAGGAGAAGCCTGGTGGGCATTCAGCAAAAATACCTTTCAATTTAATGGCGCTCAGATGAAGACGGGTCGCTCGGCGCTTTAATTAGAACGGAGGTGTCTATTGTCTATCTATGCATATTATATTTCACAAAGAGGCCTCCGCTGTTTATCTGGCATTTAATGAAATCTCGTTCCATCACAAGCCCGGCTTCAATGACAAATGATAAGCCCGGCGCAAACAACGGGGGCACAAAGGAAAAAGCTGGGACGTGGCCTATATAAGTTCATTTCATCAAACCAATCGGGGCCAAAAATAAAAAAAGGGATTCTCGCTATTGTCACCCGAATAATAACAGCTCAGCGGGGATTCGACACAGAAGGTAATTGCAAAGCTCCCCTACTTGCAACGACATCTGAATATTTGTTATTTCCGGCAATGTGTTTATCTGAAAGGAAAAAAAAAAAGGAGATGGACCAAAAAGAGAAAAAACCATTAGAGGGAACCCCCGTCATGCTAAAACCGCAGGGATCATCATGAAAAATATTACACTCGCTTTATTAGGTACACCTGTTCAATTGCTCCGTAACACAGAATCAGCCAATCACATGGCAGCAACTCAATGCATTTAGGCATCTAGAAGCGGTGAAGACGACTTGATGAAGTTCAAACTGATATATAATGTCTGCTTAACGCGAATCGCCATTTATAAATGGCGGCAGCTTTAAGTGGAAGTGCAGCTGCAGGCTATACCCTGGTACCATTTTTTAGAGCAGGCGGCCAGCTATCTGGTGAAAATGGCTGACCCGGCTCGGAAGCCGCTCGGTCGTTATCCCATGGAGCAGGAGGGGGCACCCACCCCCCTCCTGCCACTGCCCGCCTCTCTTCTCCGGCCTCCCGTCCCACCGGGAGACCGGAGCTCCGATCCGGCACGTCCGTCGGCTGTGTGGAGTCCCTGTGGAAGCCAGAATTGGCTTCAATCGGGACTCCTTCGTACATTTCCAGAAGCAACGTCACAATGTCACTTCCGGTTTACTCTGCGCCAGTTTTAAAAAAATTATAGTATTCAGAATCGCCGTTTTTGGCCCTGACCTGTGACGTGTCCCAGAAGACTGTGGTGCCAGGATAGGTAGTGGAAGCTGGGATTCTGTAGAAACAGGGTCCTTGCCCCCCCCCCCAAAAAAAAACCATTACATGCCAATTGGGGGCTAAGAATATGCATGCATCATACATACTAGGGGGAGTACAACTGTTTTTTTTTTTTTCAAAATTGCCGTTCATTTTTTGTTTATGGCGCAAAAAATAAAAACCGCAGATGGGATCAAATACCACCAAAAGAAAGCTCTGTTTGTGGGAGAAAAAGGATGCCAATTTTATTTGGGTACCACGTCGCATGACCGCGCAATTGTCAGTTAAAGCGACACAGTGCCGTATCACAAAAAATGGCCTGGTCATGAAGGGGGTAAGTCCCTCCGGTCCTTAAAGCGGTAGTAAACCCATCCATTTAACAGTTTGACACCAGCCATTGGATAGTTTGACAGTTTGGTTTAGAGCACAACCAATGGGAGTGTTACACTTCCGGCACGTGCCGGAAATGTGACTAGTTTTTAAACTGTTAAACAGATGGGTTTACTACCGCTTTAAGGGCCGGAGGGACTTACCGGAGGGACTTACCCCCTTATTACAGCAAAAAGGAAAAAATATAGTTTTTTTTTCAAAATCATCGCTCTTTGTTTGTTTATATCGGCGATCAGAAATGACGCAGAGGGGATCAAATACCACCAAAAGAAAGCTCTATTTGTGGGAAAAAAATGATATAAATTTAGTTTGGGTACAACGCCGCACGACCACGCAATTCTCATTCAGAATGCGACATTGCTGAAAGCCAAAAATTGGTCTGGGCAGGAGGGGGTTTAAGTGCCCACTAAGGAAGTGGTTAAATGTGTATTTTCAATATTTTTTTCCCCCGCTCAGATTCTTCATTTTTTACATTTTTCCCCCGCAATAAAGTGCATTCATTAACCGCCTTTCAAACATTATTACTTTCTCGAGAAGAAGTCATGAAAAGCAGCAGCATCCACTTTCGTCAGTTTTGGCCTCGCAGTCAGGAGCAGTTACTCTATAGATCACTTATGTGATATGAGAGGAATACAAACGAAAAGTCAATCTCTGGGGCCTGCTGTGCAACTCATAAGATAAAGCCAAGCAGAAGTACACTGCCGCTGTGCCAAGGGCAGCAATGTGCGCATCTCACGCATCTACGGGGCTGACGTCTTACCTTGTTGCGCTGGGCACAGTCTGTCTCTCTGCAGCCTATCGCACTTTTTGTACTCCACAATGTGTCAGTGGATTAAACAGCAGATTTGTATAATTAAAAAAAAACTATAAAATAGCTTATGGTTTCCGTTGCTTTAACAAAATGTTGTCAATCCCTAATCAGAAGAGAAGCTGAAAGATATACAACTCTTTTTTTTTTAATTCTTTTTATAAATAAGAGGTCCTTATACTGAAAAAAATACATGGCCTTCTGAAGAAGGTCCATAGTACCAAAGACAGTTTCATAGTAGTAACAGTATAGAATACAATACAAAAAACCTTATGGGTCTTCTGGGGTCTTAGGATGGTGGGGCTCCTAACAGTCAAAAATTAGAGAAGCAATTCAAGGCCATGTCTCTTTCAGTGCCTACCTGGTAGAGGTGATGACTATCAATGTATCCTGTCCCTTCTATTTCCATTTCAGATTCACCAGGTTAAGCTGGAAGTACAGGAGACATAATCTAAGCTTGGATTTTCCTCTGGTCCTTGTGTGCACCTTGACCTCCTGGAAACCATTCAAGCACTTCTGGGTCCAGAGATAGGACTGTTTTTCATTTTGGCTGATAAGTAGTGTTGAGCGAACCCGGACTGTAACGTTCGGGTCCGTACCGAACTTTAGGGTGTCCGTGGCACGGACCCGGACCCGGACATTTCAAAAATCGTTCGGGTTCGGTCCGGGGTTCTGCTATTTTACTCCACGTGTTGAGAAGCTGCAGGGCAGCCAATCAACAAGCGTTTCACTGGTTTGCCCTTAGAAGCCATCACAGCCATGCCTACTAATGGCATGGCTGTGATTGGCCGGTGCATCATGTGACCCAGCCTCTTTATAAGCTGGAGTCACAGTGCTGCAGTCACATGCTCCTTGGGTTAGTATAGGGAAAGGTAGCTGACGGCGTGAGGGACAGATTTTAGCCATTTTAAGACCTGATCCTGCATCCTGAGATAGATTACTTTACTACTGCTGTCTGTGCTGTTGCTCTGAGGACAGATAGCAGAAATTAGAGATTTCACATACCGCTGCTTTGAGTTGCAGA
>BLSH010438154.1:0-10936 GCA_018402905.1 Glandirana rugosa
GCGTCATTTCTGATCGCCGCTATAAACAAAAGAAGAGCGACAATTTTGCAAAAAAAAAAAACAAATTTCTTACTTTTTGCTAAAATACAAATCCAAAAAAATATATAAAAATACATTTTTTTTCACCGTTTTTGGCCGATTTATATTCTTTCTCATATTTGCGATAAAAAAAATTGCAATCAGTGTTTATTGATTGGTTTGCGCAAAAGTGGCCGCATTTACAGATGAGAGGAATTCATTTTTGGGGTTTTTATTTTTTAAAAATTTTTATTAGTAATGGCGGCGATCTGCGATTTTTAGTGGTACTGCGATATTGGGGCGAACATGTCAGACCATTTTGACACTTTTGTGGGACCATTGGCATTTATACAGCGATCAGTGGTATAAAAATGCACTGATTACTGTGTAAATGCCATTGGCAGTGAAGGGGTTAACCTACAGGGGGCGCTCTAAGGGTTAACTGTGTTCCCTGGGCGTGTTCTAACTGTGGGGGGACTGCCCTATCAGGGGAAGGATAGTGATCACGGCTTCCATATAGAGGAAGGCTGTGATCACAGCACTTCCCCCTCTCACAGAAGGGATATCTGTGTTTACTTAC
Source organism: Glandirana rugosa (assembly GCA_018402905.1). NCBI lineage: Eukaryota > Metazoa > Chordata > Amphibia > Anura > Ranidae > Glandirana > Glandirana rugosa. The sequence goes on from BLSH010438154.1 coordinate 599, forward strand.
ACGGACCTCCGTTCTTTCACTCCGGGAGGGGGCATCGCGGGTAGCCGGCGGCGATCGAGGCCGCCGCACCCGCTCCCTGGCCCACCCCGAACACAGTGAGCGCGCGGGCGCGCCTCCGGCGACGCGCGCGCTTACAGTGCGCAATCTCGCAGCCGCCGTCAGATGACGGCGATTTGCGATATCGCACCACTTTGTCGCCGTCAACCTGCGGTTGGCGGTCGGCAAGTGGTTAATCTACAACTGCCATGATGCTGCACATGTGATCGGCTATGACACCAGCCATTGGATGCTTTGACAGTTTGGTTTAGAGCACAACCAATGGGAGTGTTACACTTCCGGCACGTGCCGAAAATGTAACTGGTTTTTAAACTGTAAAATGGATGGGTTTACTACCGCTTTAAGGACTCCCTTATTATAGCAAAAAGGAATAAATATTGTTTTTTTTCAAACTCATCGCTCTTTGTTTGTTTATAGCGGCGATCAGAAATGACGCAGAGGTGATCAAATACCACCAAAAGAAAGCTCTATTTGTGGGAAAAAAATGATATAAATTTAGTTTGGGTACAATGCCGCACGACCGCGCAATTCTAATTCAGAATGTGACATCGCCGAAAGCCAAAAATTGGTCTGGGCAGGAGGGGGGTTTAAGTGCCCACTAAGGAAGTGGTTAAATGTGTATTTTCAATATTTTTTTCCCCCGCTCAGATTCTTCATTTTTTACATTTTTTCCCCCCGCAATAAAGTGCATTCATTAACCGCCTTTCAAACATTATTACTTTCTCGAGAAGAAGTCATGAAAAGCAGCAGCATCCACTTTCGTCAGTTTTGGCCTCGCAGTCAGGAGCAGTTACTCTATAGATCACTTATGTGATATGAGAGGAATACAAACGAAAAGTCAATCTCTGGGGCCTGCTGTGCAACTCATAAGATAAAGCCAAGCAGAAGTACACTGCCGCTGTGCCAAGGGCAGCAATGTGCGCATCTCACGCATCTACGGGGCTGACGTCTTACCTTGTTGCGCTGGGCACAGTCTGTCTCTCTGCAGCCTATCACACTTTTTGTACTCCACAATGTGGCAGTGGATTAAACAGCAGATTTGTATACTTAAAAAAAAACTATAAAATAGCTTACGGTTTCCATTGCTTTAACAAAATGTTGTCAATCCCTAATCAGAAGAGAAGCTGAAAGATATACAACTCTTTTCTTTTTAATTATTTTTATAAATAAGAGGTCCTTATACTGAAAAAAATACATGGCCTTCTGAAGAAGGTCCATATTACCAAAGACAGTTTCATAGTAGTAACAGTATAGAATACAATACAAAAAACCTTATGGGTCTTCTGGGGTCTTAGGATGGTGGGGCTCCTAACAGTCAAAAATTAGAGAAACAATTCAAGGCCATGTCTCATGCCTACCTGGTAGAAGTGATGACTGTCATTGTATCCTGTCCCTTCCATTTCCATTTCAGATTCACCAGGTTAAGCTGGAAGTACAGGAGACATAATCTAAGCTTGGATTTTCCTCTGGTCCTTGGGTGCACCTTGGCCTCTTGGAAACCATTCAAGCACCTCTGGGTCCAGAGATAGGACTGTTTTTAATTTTGTCTGATAAGTATTGGCCTAACCATGCAATTACAAGTTTTAACGCCAACCCTTGAAGAGCTTTTTGACGTAAGCTTTGGGCTTCTTTCATATGAGCAACCAATTGGACACAGATTGTGGGATTATGGAGATTGGAAAGAAATGTGATGATTGCATACAGTACAACTATGTATCAGCCAATGCTTTTATGTCAAAATGGTGGAAAGGTATTTCCGGTTTGGGGGGGGGGGGGGTCATTAGGTGTAGAAGCCACAGGATGGGAGTAGTTGATAGCTATGATAAAATAAGGGCAGTTGGAAAAGGGGTATGGCTGTAAGAAATAGGATTCTTCACCAGCCAACTGTCAAGCATCTGTAGTAGTGCGCCCTTGTAGATCGTCAATTTGGGGTGTCCCATGGTAGAAGTGATGACTATCATTGTATCCTGTCCCTTCATTTCAGATTCACCAGGCTACGCTGGAAGTACAGGAGACATACTCTAAGCTTGGATTTTCCTCTGGTCCTTGGGTGCACCTTGGCCTCTTGGAAACCATTCAAGCACCTCTGGGTCCAGAGATAGGACTGTTTTTAATTTTGTCTGATAAGTATTGGCCTAACCATGCAATTACAAGTTTTAATGCCAACCCTTGAAGAGCTTTTTGACACAAGCTTTGGGCTTCTTTCATATGAGCAACCAATTGGACACAGATTGTGGGATTATGGAGATTGGAAAGAAATGTGATGATTGCATACAGTGCAACTATGTATCAGCCAATGCTTTTATGTCAAAATGGTGGAAAGGTATTTCCGGTTTGGGGGGGGGGGGCTTTGGTGTAGAAGCCACAGGATGGGAGTGATTGATAGCTATAATAAAATAAGTGCGGTTGGAAAAGGGGTATGGCTGTAAGAAATAGGATTCTTCACCAGCCAACTGTCAAGCATCTGTAGTAGTGCACCCTTGTAGATCGTCAATTAGGGGTGTCCCATGGTAGAAGTGATGACTATCATTGTATCCTGCCCCTTCCATTTCAGATTCACCAGGCTACGCTGGAAGTACAGGAGACATAATCCAAGCTTGGATTTTCCTCTGGTCCTTGGGTGCACCTTGACCTCCTGGAAACCATTCAAGCACCTCTGGGTCCAGAGATAGGACTGTTTTTAATGTTGGCTGATAAGTATTGGCCTAACCATGCAATTACAACTTTTAACGCCAACCCTTGAAGAGCTTTTTGACACAAGCTTTGGGCTTCTTTCATATGAGCAACAAATGCCATACAATTGGACACAGATTGTGGGATTATGAAGATTGGAAAGAAATGTGATGATTGCATACAGTGCAACTATGTATCAGCCAATGCTTTTATGTCAAAATGGTGGAAAGGTATTTCCGGTTTGGGAGGGGGGGCTTTGGTGTAGAAGCCACAGGATGGGAGTGATTGATAGCTATAATAAAATAAGTGCGGTTGGAAAAGGGGTATGGCTGTAAGAAATAGGATTCTTCACCAGCCAACTGTCAAGCATCTGTAGTAGTGCGCCCTTGTAGATCGTCAATTTGGGGTGTCCCATGGTAGAGGTGATGATTATCATTGTATCCTGCCCCTTCCATTTCCATTTCAGATTCACCAAGTTATGCTGCAAGTACAGGAGACATACTCTAAGCCTACCTCTTTGGATTTTCCTCTGGTCCTTGTGTGCACCTTGACCTCCTGGAAACCATTCAAGCACCTCTGGGTCCAGAGATAGGACTGTTTTTAATTTTGGCTGATAAGTATTGGCCTAACCATGCAATAACAAGGTTTAACGACAACCCCTGAAGAGCTTTCTGAAACAAGCTTTGGGCTTCTTTCATATCAGCAACCAATGCCATACAATTGGACACAGATTGTGGGACTATAGAGATTGGAAAGAAACTTGATGATTGCATAAAGAACAACAATGTATCAGCCAATGTTTTTATGTCAAAATGGTGGAGAGGTATTTCAGGTTTGGGGGTGGGGGGGGGGCATTATGTGTAGAAGCCACAGGATGGGAGTGATTGATAGCTATGATAAAGTAAGGGAGGTTGGAAAAGGGATATGACTGTAAAAAATGGGTTCACCAGCCACCTGTCAAGCATCTATAGTAGATCGCCAACTTGGTTTTCCCCGTGGCGTGGAGTCTAAGCTTCAGCCTGTTTCTTCACCAGAGCCCTGGATGGTGGGGATGAACTTGCAGCAAGCAGGAACCAGGTCACAGCCCCAGGTTCACCCAGTTGAGGATGCAGAGACCACTTGCGTGTGTAGAGTACAAACAGCAGGAGACAACAGGAAATCCAGGAGGCAAACCAAGGTCAGGATGGGCAGCAAGCAAACATGGAGTTGCTCAGGCAATGTGGGCTACACTGAGCATGTGTGTTAGGGCTGGGCTCTTAGCCCTCCCTTCTCAGAACTCAGGTTGCTCAGCTGCTGGTTAATTGCCAGCACTCATTGTTCCACTGTAGCTCACCTGGTGATCATTTCCTGCTCATCACTCCAGCCTACAGCCAGCCCCTTCTGGCTATTTAGACCGCCTGGTTTATTCCTTCTGTGCCTTCGCCTTGGTCAAATCTGAAGATTCTCTGCTCTGTTTTCCTGTTAAAGACTTCCCTGGCTGACGCCCCTTCTGGTTCCTGATCCTGTTTGCTGTCTCCGACTACGCTAATCTCTGGCTTTCTGATTTACTGACTTGCACTGACTACCCGCATTGATTACCAAACTATGCCTATATTTTGACTACGTTTACTATTTATATCATTTTTACCACTATGCAGTGATTTCTACTGCATTTTCTGTCTGTCTGTTTCATGGTTCCTGACAATGTGTCATATACGGAAGCAAACTAGGAGGCGAGCCAGAAAGTGATGGAAGGGAAGGAAATACAACCCCACAGAATAGCAGGTGACACCCATAGGTGAGCACAGCCAAACCACACATGTGAAAGGAATGAAGTAGATAAAGCACTGCAGCAAGAAGGTAAGAATACACAAGCAGGAAACTGCAGGCTAACTTGTGACACCACCTATCGTCCACTGACAGCAGTAATACTTGTGCAGGGTGAGGTGGGTCTTCATGTAGGAGTGTTCTGAAGGGTATGGGCAAACTTGGTCCAGTAAAACCACATCTTCCAAAATTTCCCATGGTTACCCCTGCTGGAGAAGACGAAATCCTACATTTGTCTGATGTTGTTGATTCTGAGTATTCATATGCACAATGGAGGGGGCTTGGTTTTGTTTCCTGTACACTGCAATGAAACATCTAGCCACATTAATCAAGTGAGAGAGTACTGAGTTTTTTTTTTTTTAATTGTATTTTTTATTAGATTTTTCAAGGTTATACAAGATTGTACAAACAAAAGATGATAGTACATGTTTGAAAAGGTAAACAGTAAGCCATATAAAAATACAAATGTATATCTGAGGGTATCACGGGCAGACAAAAGAGAGGTAAAACAGCAGTAGATATTCAAGTCCTTCAATCCGGGGAGCTTCTTTCGTATTGGAGGGAATTCCTCAATGACCCAAAGTAGCTCAACCCGATACCCTGAGTAATAGAACTATGTGACCCGAGATGACCTCAATAGATCTGGTATAACAAACAGAGAGGTATAAAACCAGAAGAATAGAGGAAAAGGGGTGGGAGGGGGACACACCATGGATAATAGCCTACGTATTTTCTTATAGAAAATGGTAAAAGAGATTATAACTGGAGTTATCCCAAAAATCCCAGGTCTTTGTAAAGTTTGACAAAGTATCGTGTATCGTAGCAGTCATATGCTCCATTCTGCGGATATGGGCAATATTTTGTCCAAGTTGAAATTGTGAAGGGGCTTAGAAGATAACCAACAGTTGGGGATCGTTCTGTTGGCTGCTAATAAAATATGGGTCATCAGCTTTTTAGAATGTTTAGGGATCCCTTGTATTGGAAGTCCTAATAAATAGGTCACCGGTTCTAGGGGGATATCAAAATTAAGTATATCCTGTAGTAGGGACTGAACCGAGGTCCAGAAAGGACATATCTCCGAACAGTCCCAGAAAATATGGTAGTGAGTATCTATAGATTTGTGACATCTCCAGCACAACGGAGAACAAGCAGGATCAAATGTGTGGAGAATTTCCGGAGTCCTATACCAGAATAAGAGGATTTTATAGGCTGTCTCCTTGTGTTCTACACATCTGGATGACTTAGAGATTGAGTCCCATATGATTCTCTACTGTGGGAGGGATATAGGTGTCTGAGTAATGGAGGCCCATTTTTGCATATAACTATGAAGGATCACTGTCAGTGGAGGGGTATCATGTAAGATTTTGTATATCGATGAAATAAGCTTTGATTGATGAGGGCCTTGGGCTCTCAACAACTCAAATGCCGTAGGTTTCTCTAAAGATAGGGTTGAGGATTTAGAACCAAAGAAATGTTTGATTTGTAGATAAAAGTAGAAGAGACTATGCGGGAGCTCATGCTTGTCATGAAGTTCCCCAAAGGGGATAAGCTTTCTCGTCACCGGGTGCACCAGGTCGCGGAGCTGAAAAATGCCAGCCCGTGACCACGGGTGCACCCGCCCATATGACAAGCTATCAGGTATATCTGGGTTAAATAATACATTGAGAGGGGGGGGGGGGGCAGGGGGAAGAGAGAGGAAATTGTCTTAGACATTTCCTCCAAATAGCCATAGTAAATAGCATTGGACCTAGACATAAATTCTTCAGTTCAGAGATTGGTGAGTGAAGGTCTGACCACAGAAGAGAACATAAGTGTACAGGTTGAGTGACACTAAATTCAATTTCCGACCATCTGCTGGACGCATATCTCGTCGCCCAGGAGATGGTCACTTTCAGATGAGTAGCTAGAAAATATTTAACAATATCTGGAGCCCCCAGTCCTCCACGGGAATGGGGGGCGAAAACCACTGAACTCGCTATCCTGTGAGCTCTACCTCGCCAAAGAAACCGCAGGAAAGGCCGTTGAATATGTTTGAGCTGAGTCATTGAGACATTTATAGGCAGGGTTTCAAATAAGTACAGCAGCTTTGGCAGTATTGACATCTTGAGAACATTTATCCTTCCCAAAAGAGACAGAGGGTAATCCTCCCATTGACGTAAAAGTCGGTTAATTTCTGAGATGAGTGAGGGGAAATTTGCTTGGTAGAGGGTATGATAAGTAGTGGTCAAATGGATACCTAAGTATTTAAGAGATGAGGCGCGCCAATGGTATGGGAAGTTGGATTGCAGTGTGGTTAAAGAGGGGTAGGGATATAGGAAGAGCCTCAGTTTTATCTGTGTTCACCTTATAGCCAGAAAGAAATCCAAATTTATCTAGTGCAGAATGAAGATTTGGAAGGGATGTGTGGGGTTTTGTCAGGGTTAGAAGTCTGCAAAGAGCGACAGCTTATACTCCCTTTGTCTAAGGGAGACTCTGCAAATGTCAGGGTGAGTCCTTATAGTCTCAGCCAAGGGCTCCGGGCAGAGGATAAAAAGTATTGGAGAGAGAGGGCATCCCTGCCTGGTGCCGTTACTGAGTGAAAAGAGTACTGAGTTTTTAGCTTTCCTGGAGAAGGTGCTTTGATGCAGCAAAAAGGAGGCAGAGTTATTTGGCAATGGTAGCAATGGTATGTTTGTAAAGTCTGTAGTTAACCTCTGAACTTGCAAACAAAAAGGTCAAGGCAAGACCAAAAAAATGACTAGGTTATCTTTTGGGGTTTATCCACATCTCCAATGTTGAGCATTAGTGGGTTTTGAAAGATGTTAAAAACGGGAAAAGAGATATTTTGTGTGTATAACACAGAATTTTATTTGGTTGGCCGGGTGTAAATTGTCCCGATAGGTCACTTTTCCATTGCAAAAAAAAAAAAAATATGCAGTGTGAAGTCTTTGGGGGGAGAGTTTAGTAAATTATGCATTCATGAAATGGTATGCCTAAGGGGTTCTTTTTTGCCACTCTCTTTTAAATGGCATGAGAGGCTCAGTAAAGCCGAAGCCCATGGTAGAGATCTGAAGAAATTCGAGAGTTGTGTGGTGTACCAGAATCCCAGCTTTGTCATATGAGGGTCTGTTGTCCCCTGCTTGAGTAGAGGCCATCTCTGGTTGGTTAAGTGTTAGGCTCTGTGGGGATGGAAGATTGCTAAATTCCAAAAACCAAAGTCTTCCAATCCTGGAAAAAAAAGCTTAGGAACTATAGCTCACGCGTGGAAATCCCCACAGCTCCCAATAGCCGAAACCAAAAACAGGGTCACGAAAGCCATGATTCACGCCAGAATCGAAGCCATAGTCACAGATAAGCTCTCCCGACATGAACGCATCTGGACCCCTGGCTAACCCACTTTGCCCCTCCGGGCTTTGACATCTCCCGCTTTAAACCTTGAACATCTTGCTAACTGTTTTACCCACTCTCAGCAGACCTCCAACATTGCCACTAGAGTTCACGCGACCGGTTCTCGCCAGCCCTGCTACCTCCCCCCTGACCTTCTCCCCCCCCCTCTCCCCTCCCCTCTCCCTCATCCTAGGACTGTCCCACCCGCCCTCCTCCTCATCCCCGCTCTCTAGAGCCCTTCTATCCTCCTCCACCTCAATTCTCCTCCCCCTTTTTTCTATGGAACGACATCTCCAACCCATCACCCTCAGGACGCCACTGGCTCTCGGACAGACTCTCACCAGGCCCGAGCCCAACCCCCAGCCCTGAAGGTAGGGAATTTCAGCCCCTGGGTCCATACTTACCCAACGGACAATACAGCCGCATCTTCTCCCCCTTCACTCGCATTACGCTATAGGACAGCTACGGCCTAGCATCCTTCATTCTAGCCCACCTGTCCTTGTATTTCATGTTTGACCCTGGCATGTTCCTGGAAGATTGAAGCATTTCTATGTAATGAATTGTATTCATTAATTTCCTTTGATAACATGATGCGGCACAGTGGTGTAGTGGATAGCACTTTCGTCTGGCAGCAAAAGGGTCACTGGTTTGAATCCCAACCATGACACTACCTGCCTGGAGGTTGCATGTTCTCCCTGTGCCTGCGTGTGTTTTCTCTGGGTACTCCGGTTTCCTCCCACACTCCAAAGGCATGCAGGTAGGTAAATTAGATCCTGTCTAAATTGGCCCTAGTATGTGAATGACTGTGAGTTAGGGACCTTAGATTGTAAGCTCCTTGAGGGTAGGGACTGATGTGAATGCACAATTTATATATAAAGCTCTGGGTAAATTGACAGCGCTATACAAGTACCTGAAATAAACAATAGTTTCACCCGTTTGTTAACCAGTTCAGATCCACGCTATAGCCGAAAGACAGCTACTACAGTGCGGCTCTGAAATGCCCGGCGGACGTCCATGGATGTCCTGCCTTGTGCACGCTCCCTACGCGCACTCGCGGCTGCCGCACGCTGCGTGGGCGTGCCCGTGGGTCGGGCAGACTCGATGCCCGCCCGAGACCCGCCGATCACCTGTAGCAGCTGCAGAACGGGGAACCGCCAATGTAAACACGGCGGTCCTCCGTTCTGTGACAGGGGACATAACAGATCTACCGATCCCTGTCACTGGGATCAGTTAGTTCTGTTCTGTCCCGGCCAACCCATCCCCCCCACAGTTAGAACACACCCAGGGAACACTGTTATCCCCTTCACTGCCCCCTTAGTGTTAACCCCTTCACTGCCAATGACATTTATACAGTAATCAGTGGACGTTTAAATTTCTGATCGTTGTATAAATGTCACTGGTCCCAAAAGTGTGTCAAAAATGTCCGACATGTCCGCTGCAATATTGCAGTCCCAATAAAAATCGCAGATCGCCGCCATTACTAGTAAAAAAAAAAAAAATGAGTAAAAACGCCATAAACCAATGTCCATAGTTTGTAGACGCGATTACTTTTGCGCAAACCAATCAATATACGCCGATTGCGATTTTTTTTTACCAAAAATATGTAGACGAATATATATCGGCCAAAACTGATGAATAATTTTTTTTTTTTTTTTGGATATTTATTATAGCAAAAAAGTAAAAAATATTTTTTCAAAATCGTCGCTCTTTGTTTATAGCGCAAAAAATAAAAACCGCAGAGGTGATCAAATACCACTAAAAGAAAGCTCTATTTGTGAGAAAAAAATTATAAAAATTTGGTTTGGGTACAACGCCGCACGACCGCGCAATTGTCATTCAAAATGTGACAGCGTTTAAAGCCTAAAATTGGTCTGGGCAGGAGAGGGTTTTAAGTAAGGAAGTGGTTAATGTTTGAAGTATCTGAAATAGCATAACGACAAAGAACAATCCAAACTGATTCGGATTTCATTTTTATTTTGCGTTAGCATTTTTCATTGTTATAAAAAAATACACTACATATAAAATGGAAACATATTGCAATAGATACAGGAAGGTATCATAGGGCAGTGGTTCTCAACCCTGTCCTCAAGTACCACCAACAGGCCATGTTTTGGGAATCTCTCTTAGATAAAATAGCCTTCCAAAATACCAAACCATTGACTGATTTAAAGCACCTGTGCAAGATAAAGGAAAACCTGAAAACATGCCCTGTTGGGGGTACTTGAGGACAGGGTTGAGAACCACTGTCATAGGGAAATAAGATGAGGATTCCTGCTTATTGTGTTTGGATTGGATGAAGGTGGATCCATCAGAATCTCTGAATCCTAACATAACGAATGAATCCGAAATGAATTAAGTTCATTTGTTCTTTTGGATGCCCGCGCCTCCAGACGATATTGTCCAGTCAGCTCATGCCATTTCTCTTTTTTTGGTTTG
>BLSH010438154.1:67788-82312 GCA_018402905.1 Glandirana rugosa
CCACCACCAACCTCTCCCCTTTTCCTAACAACCTCTTCAACGTACCTCGCGTATCTATCCTCTTCTGTTCCAGTTCCCACAAAGGTAGTCACACTCATCTTCAGACATGGGTAACGAAGTCCAGTTTACTCCTTCAATCTGATTCTTCAAATCTCCATCGTCATCACAATCACAATTGGCCCTACAACTTCAGTGGTTCTTCCTAACACCCTTAAAGTCTTCTCTCTTTCATCCCATCGGTCCGTCTTTTAAGTAGTTCCTTTCGACTGTCACCAGGTCCTCCGGCTATCTAGTGTCGTTAAGAATCCCTCCAACCTCTCTTATCTGCATATGTCACCCAGCTTTCCTTGATGAATTTTCTGCCTGGCTACCCTACTTTCTCTCTTCTGAAATTCCCACAATCCTTCTTGGTGACTTCAACATCCCGGTTAACACTAACACTACTGCTACCTCTAAACTTCTTAGTCTAACTTCCTCATTTGACCTGAAGCAATGGGTACAGACTTCTACTCACACTGATGGAAACACCCTTGACCTTGTCTTCTCCTATCTATGCGCTCCATGCAACTTCTCCAACAATCCTTTTCCCCTCTCCAACCACCACCTTATTAGTTTCTCTCTCTCCCTGTCTTGCACCACCTTTTCCTCCAATCGCCTAACCGTCACCCGTAGAAACCTTCATCAACTCAACACTTCTCTCCTCTATTCTGCTACTGACCACCTCTATGAAAAAATCTCACCCCTGTCCTGTCCCAACCAAGCCACTACCATCTACATGCTAGCTCCCCCCACCACACACAAAATCAGGCCTCGACCCCTATAACCCTGGCAAACAGGCGACACCAAAAATCTCAAAAAGTGTAGCCGCACCCTTGAGCGTCGGTGGCACAAGACAAAGTATCTCAAAGACTTCAACCAATACAAATCTGCCCTCCATACATACAATTCCTGCCTCCACACTGCCAAGCAGACCTATTTTACCACTCTTATTAACACCTTCTCATCCACTCCCAGTCAACTCTTCTCTACCTTCAACTCTCTACTTCGTCCTCCAGCACTTCCACCCTCTAACTCACTCACTGCCCAGGAGGTTGCTAACCACTTCAAAAGCAAGATTGACACAATTAGTGATGAAATCTCCACTCTACAAGCATCTTCTCCAGTTAACACCCCATGTCAACAAGCACAATTGACACTATCCATATTCAAACCTGCTACTATAAACAAGGTTGCTAAACTCCTTTCCAACGCCCACCTAACCACCTGTCCACTAGACCCTATTCCCTCTCAAATACTATGGTCACCCTCTGACTCTATCCTACGCTCTCTAACTCACATCTTCAACCTCTCCCTCTCTTCTATCATCTTCCCCAATGCTCTAAAACATGCATTGGTCACCCCCATACTCAAAGAGCTATTCCTGGACCCTGCCGATCTTAACAATCTATGCCCTATCTCTTTGCTCCCCTTTTCCTCCAAACTCCTCGAACTCCTAGTCTACAACCAGCTGAGTGAACACCTTGTTAAGAATAACCTTCTGGACCCCCTTCAATCTGGATTCCGCCCTCAACACTCCACAGAAACTGCCCTTCTTAAACTCACAAATGACCTACTAACCGCTAAAACCAATGGACACTACCCTGTACTCCTGCTCCTGGACCTTTCAGCTGCCTTCGATACTGTGGACCACCCCCTCCTCCTCAAAAAACGTTACTCCCTCGGTTTTCGTGACTGTGCTCTTCAGTGGCTCTCATCCTACCTATCCCATCTACACTGACGATACCCAAATCTACCTCTCCACCCCCCAACTCACTCCATCAGTCTCCTCACACATCACTAACTTACTAACAGACATATCTGCCTGGATGTCACACCTCTTCCTCAAACTTAACTTGTCCAAAACTGAATTCATAATATTTCCTCCCCCATGTACCGTTTCCCCTGACTTCTCTGTCAAGTGCAATGGCACAACCATCCACCCATCCCCACAGGTCAGGGTGCTTGGTGTTATCCTGGATTCTGAACTCTCCTTTTGGCCCCACATCCAATTACTTTCTAATTCACTCCCTGGTCATCTCTTGCCTCGACTACTGCAACTCACTCCTCCAGGCCTACCTTTAAATAGACTACCCCCCTCCAGTACATCATGAATGCCGCTGCCAGACTCATCCACCTTACAAACCGTTCAGCGTCTGCCACCCCTCTCTGCCAATCCCTCCATTGGCTGCCACTCGCCCAACTAATTAAGTTCAAAATACTAACAATGAGCTACAAAGCCATCCACAACTCTGCTCCCAGCTACATCACCAGCCTAGTCTCAAAATACCAACCTAATCGTCCACTTCACTCCTCCCAAAGCCTCCTGCTCTCCTGCTATCTCATCACCTCCTCTTATACTCGCCTCCAAGACTTCTCCCGAGCCTCTCCCATCTTCTGGAACTCCCTGCCCCAATCTGTCAGACTATTTAGGCAATCCCTGAAAACTTTTCTCTTCAGGGAAGCCTATCCTGCCACCACCTAACAACTACACTTCTTATTTTCTCAATTAGCTTATCCCCCGCAGTTATTGCCCTTTGGTATCATTTAGCCCCCCTCCTAGATTGTAAGCTTTAACGAGCAGGGCCCTCTGATTCCTCTTGTATTGAATTATTTTGTAATTGTACTGTCTGCCCTAATATTGTAAAGCGCTGGGCAAACTGTCGGCGCTATATAAATACTGTATATTAATAATAATAATAATAATATCACGTACATTGTCCATGCTTATTTGCTAGGAAAGATAGATAGATTGTGCATGTTGTAGGCATATTTTGTAATACTTTGTATGTTGTGTATTGTATTTTTTTCTACAAATGAGTACAGAATTTTTGTTTAGTAAAGCAAATTAATATACACTACAGAGGTTTTTATCCTTCTTTGCTTTTACAGCAAAGTAACCTTAAATGACAAAGCAAAATGTTTGGCTACTTACACTTTGACTTGGAAGGGGAGGGGGGTGAATAATGTTTTATTTTTATATGACAAAAGTTGTAAACCCTAATAAAATGCATCTGATAAAAACGGAGACATGCTTAACTACTTCTTGACCGCACTATTGATAACAACTCTAGCGCAGTCGTCCAGTTCTGGTAGGGAGTCTATTGGCATCCTCCCAAAACTGCATCCCCCACATGCCTGCTGCAGCGTGCATCAGGTGCGCTCTGTGATCGATGTGTGCTTCAGACATAGCCGATCACAGATTGGGGTAAAGGACCAATCACAGTGGCTCTTTACTATGTGATCAGCTGTGTCCAATCACAGCTGATCACAATGTAAACACACTTGCCAGATATCAGCATTCCTTTCCTGTCTCAGCGTGAGGAGAGGAGAGCCGGTAACCAGTAAATGTGACAGGGAATATCTACACTGATAATCAGGGCACTGATCATCAGTGTCCTGATGATCAGTGCAGTCCCAACAGTGCCTATCAATGGCCATCAGTGCTGCCAATCAGTGCCCATCAGTGCAGCCTATCAGTGCTTCCTCATCAATGCTGCCTATCAGTGCCCATCAGTGCTGCCAATCAGTGCCCATCAGTGCTGCCTATCATTTTCACCTATCAGTGCCCATCAGTGCTACCTATCAGTGCCTCCTCATCAACGCTGCCTACCAGTGCTGCCAATCAGTGCTGCCTATCATTCCCACCTATCAGTGCCCACCAGTGCAACCACCGCAGTGCACATCAGTGAAGAAGGAAAATTACTTATTTGCAAAATTTTCAGTGCTTCATATAAGTGTTTCCTCATCAGTGCCCATCATTGCAGCCTCATCAGTGCCCACCAGTGCAGCCATCTCAGTGCACACCAGTGAAGGAGAAAAATTACTTATTAGCAAACAATAAAAAAACCCAGTGGTGATTAAATACCACCAAAAGAAAGCTCTATCTGTCTCAAACACAATGATAAATATTTCATATGGGTACAGTGTTGCATGACCGCGCAATTGCCATTCAAAATGTGACAGCGCTAAAAGGTGAAAATTGGCCTGGGCAGGACGGGGGGGGGGGGGGGTGAAAGTGCCCAGCAGGCAAGTGGTTAAACATGAAAAATGTACCTGACTGTAACCTGAATGTAACATCTGCTTTACATTCTTCTTTCTCTATTTCTATCTCTATCCAGAAGTCTCGAAATATTCAGACGGTTCGGTGCTCGACGCAAAGGAGAACTTGTCACACCAAAGTATCAGTTGACCCTTTCATTATGTGTAAGCCGTGTGATGTTCTAAATAGAACACGGCACATGAGTGCTCATGTGAGCATAAAAATCCATTACATTTATTAGTCACAGACTAACCGTTTCTCTCCAGAGACCCCTGGGTGGGACAGTAACATCAATGTACCTAAATGCCTCGGAATAAGTTCTATTGATTCTTACAGTCCTCTGAGCAGCGCAGTAAAATGTTCAGCTGCATCTTTACAATACAATCTCAGGAAAAAGTTATTTTTCACCACTGCTACCAAACTCTTTCTATTTGTTTTATCCAAAAAAGGGACCAGTTATTAGTCACTTTTTAGTCAACAAACTTAATTTGAGCATTTCAGGAAGAACGCCAACTTTAGTTTAGTTCCCACAAATACAATTGATCTTATTAGATTTCTGTAAGGGGGCAATTTTTCTCAATGACCACAAGTGTAAGGAGCATTCTTCCCATTGACCATTACATTAATATATCATGAGTTGTAGATATAGTCATTATTTGCAGTGGTTCCGAGACCGGAAAGGCTGGTCTAGAGATTTAGCTTTTCCAGGTATAAACAGAATAACTGTATGGAGCTGAGCTTTAAAGTGGTACAATCACCTTCCCAAAGCAGTGCAAAGTAACAATGTTTATGCAATTGCCCCCCAACCCCTGACCCCCTGATCCTCACCTTGCCTGCACTCTGGTACTAAAACCATCTGTGTTGGCAAACTGGGGAAGCAGTGACATTACTCCCTCAATTGGCTGTTAGGCTCAAGCACTGCCAAATTCACATGCTCCTCTACAATCACTGATTAGCATTGCTAGCTGTGGCTGAGGAAGGATAGATAAGGAAGAACAGGAAAGTGTACAATGATGCAGAGCATTGTCATGCCAGCTTCATGATCTGCATCATAGAGGACCAACCAGCCAACATCGGAGACAAAAAGAATAGGATTGCCGACCACTGGGATAAGAGAGAAAAAGGGAGAGGGCTACCCACCACTGGGAGAAGAGACAAAGAGGACTACCCACCACTGTGAGAAGAAACATACCCCCTATATTTATGCAGTATTAATAAAATAATTGATATCCCACTCTACATTCATGCCATAAGGCCAATAAGATTTTAACTCGTAAATCCAAAATGTCTCAAGGTGGAACACACCTCTAAGGTTAGAGCTTCCCCTCCAAGCAGAAATGTACTTGTCAATAATGACAAACTCAGTTCCCCTTGGATTTTTGTTGTGAGACTTAAGGTAGTGTTTGGGAACGCTGTGGTTGGTGGCTCCTTTTTTAATATTAGCTATATGCTTGTTGACCCTGACAGAGATTGAGCATATAGTCCTGCCCACGTCCTGCTTCTTACATGGACACTTGATGAGATAGATATACAATATATTTTGTAGCACAGGTAGTAAAGTATCTCATCTCGTAGATGAGATTTGTGGTCATGGATGTGAAAGTATAAGATTTCCTTCTTCCACATTCACTATGATGGCACACATTGCATCTACGTCAAGGGTAATAGCCTTTTAAATTATGAAAAAATATGGGCGTTATGGGAAGATCTATAACATTTGGTGCTATCTGATTGCGGATAGATGAAGCACCTCTATATATAACATTAGCTTGTGGTGGTAGGACTGGGCCTAATGTGCTATAATTTTTTAAAACGTCCCAATGTTTATTAAAAATGTTTGTTTGTGTTGAATGGAAAATGTTGTGAAAAAGGGCCATTTGAATTTATTGTCAACATCATTTGTACGTTGTTTATCCATCAGAAGGGACCTTCTGTCTGTCTGATAGGCTTTTTGTATCTCTTCATCTATTACTTCCAACCTGTAACCTTTTTCTATGTTTTAAAGTTTGGGCTCATTGTAAAAACACTGAAACATCCATACAGTTGGGTCTCAACTTTAGCATTTGGCTACGAGAAACAGACCCCAACCAAGCCTTGTGGTGCCAGCTGTCTATAGGGATGTACCCGTTGCGGTCGGTTGATTAGAAAAACATTCTCATTTCTAATTTCCCTTTGTTATTAATTATTTCTAGATCCAGGAAATGTACACATTTCCTACTAGCTTTGTTGGATAACGATATCCCCTGATTGTTGGCATTAAGGAATGCCACAAACTCATGTAATGAATCAAGGGTGCCCCTTCCATAGGAGGAGGATGTAGTCTATATAACCTGCCCAGAGGACTGGTCTTTTCTGGGCATAGACAATATTCTCCTCCCATTTGTCCATAAATAAATTTGCCAAACTGGGCGCAAACTTGGCCCCCATGGCCACACCCTTGTTTTGTGAATAGAATTCATGATCGAACCAAAAATTAATTGTGCTGTGTAGCAAACGCTAATAGAGCCATGATGTACAAGATAGTGTTTAACTGCTGCTAATCCCTGTCAATGGGGTATGTTGGTATATAGTGCTGCTACATCAGCCATGACAAGGAGAAAATCATCCACCAGTTCTGTCCTCTCCAAAAGTTTTAGGGTGTCCTTTGTATCTTTAAAGCGGAGTTCCACCCAGAATTTTTTTTTACATTATTCAAGTCCTTTGCCTATATAGATTTACCTTTAAAGGAAAAAAACATTTTTTTTTCCACCTCAGCAAACCGCCAGGCTAGCATTATTCAGCTTCTTTATCATTCCAAGCTCTGGCATTGGTCACATCATTGTGGTGTTTTCTCTATGATTCCACATTTTATTTATTATATTTATCTCTAACCTTTAACAACCATTTAAATCTCTTCCCCCCCTCCTCTTTCCCTCCCCTCCCCCCCTTCCAGGTCTTCCAGATTCCTTTCTCTAAGTCCTCCCTTACTCTATTTCAGTACTCCTTACCTCTAGGTATTTTTTTGTTTTTTTAAATCCCACCCAGTTCTCCCATTTACTCTCTCTTTCCCCTGTTTCTTCTACATCTGTATATTTTAACTGTTCCAGGTTGGCTATTTCATCCACTCTATTACACCATTCCGTTAGAGGGGGATGCTCCTTCTTTTGCCAATATTTTGGTATTAGGCCCTTGGCAGCGTTTAGTAGTATTGGTGTTAGTGTTTTTTTATATTGTTTGATTGACTTTTCACTTACGTGGAAAAGGCACTTCCATGGGTCTGCCTCTATTTCTTCTTTGGTTATTATTTTTATTAATTCTATTACCTTTCCCCAGTATGTTTTAATGCTTGGACAGTCCCACCATAGGTGTGCCATTGTCCCCTTTGTACTGCACCCTCGCCAACAGTTTCCAGACTCCTCTCTCTGAAATTTTGCCACCTTTACTGGTGTCAGATACCATCGCGACAGGAATTTGTAGCTCATTTCCCAGGTTTTACTATCTGTAGATATTTTATATGCTAGTGTCATTATTTTCCTCCACTGTTGCTCCATCACCTGTGCTCCCAATTCTTCTTCCCACTGGAAAAAAACAGTTTATACTCACCCTAAGTCGCTTGTTGCTAGGTGGTTTCTGTAATCTGCCCCTATTTGGTCCTAGGCTCCTTTTTACTTCCTGCTTCCCCTGGCCTTCTGGGAGCTGTGACTCATCATTTCCCAGGAGTCAGTGGGCTTCCCTGTACTGTAAAATCCTATTATTTCCAGACAGGAAATTACAAGATTTAAGGCGGACCGAAATCCAGAATGGAAAAGTCCAGCAGTGAGAGAAACGAAATTGTGAGTAAAAAACACATGGAATTACTAGGTGGTTTGAAATTAAGGAAACAAAAGGTTACATCTATTTAGTATTAAAAGAGTGGATGCCAAAAAAAAAAAAATTCTGGTTGGAACTCTGCTTTAAGATATGATGGAACCCCAGACACTAGGGGTTGTAGATAAAAGTCAATGTAGCGCCCGATACGAGAGGTGACGGATTCTATCCCGCTCACAATCGGGTGCCCAGGGGGCTTAATCAGAACCTTATGCACCTTGGGTAAATAATATAGCACTTGAATCAGTGGCGCCACAGGTCAAAGGTACGCTCTCTCTTTTATCCAAGATTCCTCTTTCAAAGCCTCTATCTAGAATTTTAACCAATTGTATTTGTTAGTAGGGTCCAATGTAAGTGGGCTATAAGTGCCCTCTGTCCTCCTATACATTTCTGTTTGATATGCAACTTTATCCAAAATTACTATTCTGCCCCCCTTGTCAACGGGGCGGATCACTTGGTCCTTATTTTCACATAATGATTTTAAAACAGCTCTTATATTGGGATCCTCTCTGATTCTCTTTGGTGCCAACTTCTCTAGATCCTTCAGAACTAGTTCCTTAAAAACACTTACTGAATGGGCTATTGGTACTGGAGGAATAAAAAGGGAAGAATTAGTGAGACCAGAATGAACTGTGTCCCCTTGTTCCCTTGTGGGCCATTGTCTGGTAGGATTCAAGATTAAATATTGTTGTATATTTATTTTATGAATGTACTTATGTATGTCAATAAAGGTATTGAACGTTTTTATTCCGTTAGGGGGGGTGTAGTTCAGGCCTTTGTCCAATATAACTTTCTCACTGTCGGTCAATGTGGTATGACTTAAATTAAAAATTCATTAGCCAGCTAGGTTCTTTTCATTTTGATTCGCCTCCCCCCTCATGAACCTCTCTTTGATCTGGCTCTCGTGAAGGAAACCCCAGTGTGTTGGGATTAGACTGATTATAGTTATATGGAGAATGATTATATTCATCTCTATCATTTGTATTGTAAGAATGAGAATTGTATTGAGATTCTTTCGTAATGGAGAGAAACGGTTGTAGGTTTGTATAGGAGACCTATCTACAGGGTAGTTATCATGTCTATAAGTATGCTGGAAATTTCTTTCATATGGGCGTGGGGATGCTCTGTTGTGGTCATCTCTATAGTGATGATGAGGATTTCTCTGGGGTGTGTGGTAGCCTCGTCCTCTTCCTCTTGGTTGGCCCCTCTCTCTGTTATTAGATGGTTAGGAGTTCCTATGGGGATACTGCTTATTAGGTGTCCCATAGTTAGTATATGTGTTCTTGGGATTATGTTGGGCCCTACGGCCCATATCTGGTCCCGTTCCTCTTGCTTGTTGGTTCTGATGTGAACAGGGGAGGGCTGGCAGCCTTAGGCCTGGGGGGCAAGTCCAGTCAAGTGGCCCATTGAACCACCGAACCAGCTCACCATCCATGCCCACCTGATTTTAGAAGGATATTGATGTTATAAAGCAAGACAAATATGATACAATGTGGTAACATAATTTAATGTTAATAGCAACAAAGGAGGTTTAACAAAAATAATGCCTCAATGCAGCTCATCAGTGCCCACCAATGCAGCTTCACCTGTGCCTATCAGCTTAGCCTCATCAGTGCCCAACAATGCAGCCTCACCAGTCCCCATCAATGCAGCCTCACCAGTGCCTATCAAATGCAATCTGATCAGTGCCCATCATGCAGGTTCGCCAGTGCCCATCAGCACAGCCGGCCCTGGGTGCCGCTCCCCTTTGCCTATAGTTAGTTTGTGGCTGCATCCCTTGCCCCTGCTTCCTTCCTCCACAAGAAGAAAAAAGTGTGAGCGGGCAGCGGCTGTCGGCCATTTTGAATGTGAGTTAGGGTGGCCTGGGGAGCAATTGCCACCCTGCCCCCTGGCCCAGCCCTCCCCTAGATGTGAAAGTGGGGGTGGAGGTGGTGGGTTTACAGAGTCTGAAACAGCCCCACCACTAGAACTCAGATTGGAGGCATAACCTTCATTCTCTATGGAAAAAAACTGTCATTAATGTCTTGAGTGTATTTTTTGTGTTTCTTGTTCTTTTGATCCTGTTCCTCTTTAATTAGATGTTTTTTTTTTTAATTTGTTGACAATGTGGTGTATTCTGTTGACCCTACATAAGATGAAAGGTTGGTCTGTAACTCCTTAATTTCTTTATCTATTATGGTCAATCAATTTCACTTTCTATCCACTAGGAACCCGAGAACTTGATGCCTGCCTCATTAAAATAATTAAACCAGGCATCTAACTCTGTATCACTCTGTTGAGGGTATACATCCCAACGGAGGCCTCTAGGAACCATGTGAGCTTTAACCACTTCAGCTCAGCCGGAAGAATTTCACACTTTAGGACCGGAGCACTTTTTGCGATTCGGCACTGCGTCGCTTTAACTGACAATTGCGCGGTCGTGCGACGTTGTACCCAAATAAATTTGTGTCCTTTTTTTCCCACAAATAGAGCTTTTTTTTGGTGGTATTTGATCCCCTCTGCGTCATTTTTGATCGCCGCTATAAACAAAAGAAGAGCGACAATTTTGCAAAAAAAACCAAATTTCTTACTTTTTGCTAAAATACAAATACAAAAAAAAAAATACAAAAAAACATTTTTTTTCATCGGTTTTGGCCGATTTATATTCTTCCTCATATTTGTGATAAAAAAAAATCACAATTGGCGTTTATTGATTGGTTTGCGCAAAAGTGGCCGCATTTACGGATGATCAGAATTCATTTCTGGGGTATTTATTTATTTTTTACTAGTAATGGCGGCCGATCGGCGATTTTTAGCGGTACTGCGATATTGGGGCGGACATGTCGGACTATTTTGACACTTTTTTGGGACCATTGGCATTTATACAGCGATCAGTGCTATAAAAATGCACTGATTACTGTGTAAATGCCATTGGCAGTGAAGGGGTTAACCTGCAGGGGGCGCTCTAAGGGTTAACAGTGTTCCCTGGGCGTTCTAACTGTGTGTGGGCTGCCCTAGCAGGGGAAGGGAAGTGATCACAGCTTCCGTGTAGAGGAAGGCTGTGATCACAGCCCTTCCCCCCTCTCACAGAACGGAGGTCCGTGTTTACTTACACGGACCTCCGTTCTTTCACTCCGGGGGGGGCATCGTGGATAGCCGGCGGAGATCGAGTCCGCCGCACCCGCTCCCTGCCCCCCCCTGAACATAGTGAGCGTGCGCGGATCGTGATCTCGCAGCCGCCGTCGTATGACAGCGGTTTGCGTTATCGAGCCACTTTGTCGGCAAGTGGTTAATATATTGGTCCAAGAAGGCTATGTCCCATTTGAGATGTAACTCAGATGTCATTAGGTTTTGAGACCTAAAAAAGAACCTCTTACTTCTGTATCTGTTCCTATGTTGGTAAAGACGCCTTTTGTATTAAAAGTTTAAAGCGGTAGTAAACCCATCCATCCATGTGCCAGAAATGTAACACTCCCATTGGTTGTGCTCAAAACCAAACAGTCAAAGCATCCAATGGCTGGTGTCATAGCGAATCACATGTGCAGCATCATGGCAGTTGTAGATTAAACAGAGGCCAAAATGGCAGCTTCCTTGCCTGAAAATGATAGGAGGGTTTACTACCACTTTACGATGACCTGTATTCAAATACATACTCTTATAGTGGGTAAAGCGGTAATATAGTTGAAATATGGGTAAAGATTGTTTTAGTAAATTACTGAGATCCCTGATTTAAAAAAAAGTCACATCAGCTTGGTGGTTCAGGGGGTCTTTGGGGGGGGTCAGTGAATAATTGAATTATTACAAACCTAGGGGGGCCCCATCTGGGGCATATAGCGCTTCCACTGGGTTAGTTATTGGTGGCTCTCTCAGGAGCTAGGGGTAAAAATAGAGACAGTTGGGAACCGGTTAAGCTTACATGAAATTTTCCTTCATCTGACTACACTTTATTTTAGGAAATTACTACGATCCCTAATCGCTACAATCCAACCAGTTGTGAAGACAAATTATATATAAAGTGTCGCGCTTTAAAGTTTACACTCTAAGTAATAAAAACAGTAATGTAATTCGCAATAAATAAGTGCACTGTGCATAAATAAAACCTTAAATTCCTGTAAATATATATGTCAATGCTTACGTTGTTGAAGTAATTGCTCTTTATGTATTTTTTTTTATCCCAATAAGTTTGACAATATAGTGTACATTGCTGTACAACACTTAGATTAGATTAGAATATAACCATATTAAAATATTCTTTACCAATGAAGCTTGCTGTGATATATATTCATAGCAAAACTCTAGGAAACGAAATACTAAATACCATAATACCCTTCTCAAATTTAATTTGGGAACAGAATATGTTCCCTTTATCCACCAAAGATCCACCCCGCGATTCTCCAGCGCGTTGCGGGGATGCGGCTTGTTAAAACTGCATGCTTGGTTTGGTGCCACGGCCGTTGCCTCCACACGGCTCCAGCGCTCGGCTTCACTGGCTGTTCCCAAACGCCAGAAGCGATAACAGATTTTATGCAGGATCGGGTTCTGTTAGAAAATCAAATCTCTGAAATGACCCTATCCATATACATGATATGCTCCATTATTCAGACACGCCAGAGCCGGCGTGGAAAGGCTGATTTGTAAATTATTGAATCTCTTCATAGGGTAAACATGGAACATTATTTTAAACTCATAAATATTAGTATTTCCTACAAAACAGACATGGGGAAAAGATGGATGGTGGTCGGGATCACAGGGGACGAGCAAGAAAAATTACTTTTTTTTTTTTTCATTCCATTTGTTGTGGTAATGTAATAAGGCAAAAAAAAAAGCAATGTACACGGTGGATATACCCATAAAACTGTTCTGATCTTGACAAATAGGTGACATTGGATTTATTTATAGATAGGTTGGTGTATCTTTGTGGAAAAGTGATGAAGATGGCGGCACTCCAAAACAGATGAAAATTATAACTGAAAATTAACCCGTAGGTTCCATGTTAATAAAAGTGTAGCATAACCACTTCAATACCAAGCCTGTTTTTTGGGTTCGGTGATTACCAGTTAAAAATAGTTTTTTTTGCTATAAAATTACTTAGAACCCCCAAACATTATATATTTTTTTCCTAACACCCTAGAGAATAAAATGGCGGTCATTGTAAAAATTTATGTCACACCGTATTTGCGCAGCGGTCTTACAAGTGTGCTTTTTTTTTTAATACATTCAGTTTTTTTAGTTAAAAAATAATAAAACAGTAAAGTTAGGCCAATTTTTTTCCATATTGTGAAAGATAATGTTACATCGAGTAAAATGATACCCAACATGTCATGCTTCAAAATTGCGTCCGCTCGCGGAACGGCGATAAGCTTTGCAAATTAAAAATCTCCATTGGCGACATTTAAAAAATTCTACAGGTTAGCAGTTTTGAGTTACAGAGGAGGTCTAGAGCTATAATTGTTGCTCTCACTCTAACGATCGCGGCGATACCTCACATGTGTGGTTTGAACACCGTTTTCATATGTGGGCGGGACTTACGTATGGGTTCGCTTCTGCGCACGAGCTCGGCGGGACGGAGCGCTTAAATTTTTTTTTTTTTTAATTATTTATTTTGCTTTTTACTTTTTATTTTTACACTGTTCTTTAAAAAAAAAAATTGATCACTTTTATTCCTATTACAAGAAATGTAAACATTCCTTGTAATAGAAAAAAGCATGACAGGTCCTCTTAAATATGAGATCTGGGGGTCAAAAAGTCCTCAGATCTCAGATTTACAGTAAAATGCAAAAAAAAAAAAAAAAAAAAAAAATCTGAAAAAAGTGACAGAAGAAAAAAAAAAATCGGGCCCTTTAAGACCGTTGGGCGGAGATCATTTCTGACGTCATTTCCGCTGGCCGTGTTATGGAGCCGAGTGAGCGGCTTCAGCCACTCACTCGGCTCACAGACACTGGGGGGAGAGCATCGGATCATCTCCGCTGCTGCCGGCGGGTCTGGTAAGCGGCAGAGATGACCGGAAAGCGGCGGGAGGGGGGGGCACCTCTCCCGCCGCTGATAAAAGTGATCTTGCGGCGAATCCGCCGCTAAGACCACTTTTACCTTGCAGGGAATCGCCAGCTGAAAAAAACGGTATCTGAATGGTGCCCGCAGCTGCACCCACCATTCAGATATCACCACTCAAACCCAAGGACGTCATATGACGTCCGGCGGTCCGGAAGTGGATAAACATACAGTCCTGCTCACCATTATTGGCACCCATGAAGTTTATGTACATATTGTGGAATATCTACTGAAGGAAATGTATCAAATTAACCAACATATTACTACAGATAGCTTGTGTTTGACAAAAACTGTAAATGATAAATAACATTTAAAAAGATAAACATTATGAGGAAAACAGAGAAAACCATAATGCTTGCCTTGTCAGTGGTATTGGCACCCTTTGCTGCAAATCAGTATGGAAACCCAATTTGGCTCACCTGTTGCAGATCTCAAATGAGGATCACCTGTGATGAATTGCCTCCACCCATGTGACCCAAATTAGCCAATAAATGAACATTTTGGTTTTATAAAAAGCCACCTGTTATTCCCTCTTCATGTGTGACAATGGTAAAGACAAAGGAGCTGTCTGAC
>BLSH010438154.1:90963-102015 GCA_018402905.1 Glandirana rugosa
TCTGATCCCATCATATATCTGTCCGATCCCTTCATATACCTGTCCGATTCCATCATATATCTGTCCGATCGCATCATATATCTGTCTGTCCATATACTACCCTAGCCTGTCCATATACTACCCTAGTCTGTCCATATACTACCCTAGTCTGTCCATATACTACCCTAGCCTGTCTATATATATTACCCTAGCCTGTCCATATTCTACCCTAGCCTGTCCATATACTACCCTAGCTTGTCTATCTACTACCCTAGCCTGTCTATATATTACCCTAGCCTGTCCATATACTACCCTAGCTTGTCTATCTACTACCCTAGCCTGTCTATATACTACGCTAGCCTGTCTATATACTACCTTAGCCTGTCCATATACTTCCCTAGCCTGTCTATATACTACCCTAGTCTGTCTGTATACTGCCCTAGCCTGTTTATATACTACCTTAGCCTGTCCATATACTTCCCTAGCCTATCTATATACTACCTTAGCCTGTCCATATACTACCCTAGCCTATCTATATAATACCCTAGCCTGTCTATATACTGCCCTAGCCTGTCTATATACTACCCTAGCCTGCCTATATACTACCCTAGCCTGTCCATATTCTACCCTAGCCTTTCCATATACTACCCTAGCCTGTCCATATACTACTCTAGCCTGTCTATATACTACCCGCATGTGCCAAAATGACTTTGGCACATGCAGAACACTGCATATCTCCTGAACCGTGCAGGTTTAGGAGATATGTAGGGCACCTACAGGTAAGCCTTATTATAGGCTTACCTGTAGGTTAAAGTGGTTGTCACGGATTGACAGCCACTTTAAACCCCCCTCCTGCGCAGACCAATTTTCAGCTTTCGGCGCATTTTGAATGACAATAGCGCGGTCGGGCGACGCTGACCCCAAACAACATTTTTATCATTTTTTTCCCATAAACAGAGCTTTCTTTTGGTGGTATTTGATCACCTCTGTGTTTTTTATTTTTTGCGCTATAAAAAAACAAAGAGTGCCAATTTTGAAAAAAATAACATTATTTTTTACTTTCTGCTATAATAAATATCCAAAAAAAAATATATTTAAAAAAAAATATTTATCAGTTTTGGCCGGTATATATTCTTCTACATATTTTTGGAAGAAAAAAAAAAAATCACAAACGGCGTATATTCATTGGTTTGCACAAAAGTTATCTTGTCTACAAACTATGGGAATTGATTTACGGTGTTTTTATTTTTTTATTTTTGCTTACTGGTAATGGCGGCGATCTGCGATTTTTATCGGGACTGCGATATCGGGGCGGACATGTCGGACATTTTTGACACTTTTTTTGGGACCAATGACATTTATACAGCGATCAGAAATTTAAATGTCCACTGATTACTGTATAAATGTCATTGGCGGTGAAAGGGTTAACACTAAGGGGGCAGTGAAGGGGTTAACTATGTTCCCTGGGTGTGTTCTAACTGTGAGGGGGCGGGGCTGGCCGGGACAGAACAGATCTAACTGATCCCAGTGACAGGGATCAGTAGATCTGTCATGTCCCCTATCACAGAATGGAGAACCGCCGCGTTTACATCGGCGGTTCCCCATTCTGCAGCCCTAACAGGTGACTGTGGGTCTCCAGCGGATATCGAGTCCGCCCGACCTGAGGGCACGCCCACGCAGCGTGCGGCGGCCACGAGAGCGCGACGTTCGCCGGCCAATTCAGATCTGCACTGTAGCCATCTTTCGCCTATATCGCGGATCTGAACTGGTTAAGGATCAAAGAGTCACAGTTTAAAAAAAAAAGACGGTAGCAACTTTTCAGTAGCAAAAGGATAAGTGGAATTGTAAAAATGTAATCTAAGTATTCCAGACACAATTTTAAAGCGTGACAAGTTAAGTATCTATTTACTCTGCGTAACCTCATCTTTCACATTATAAAAAATATCTGGGTAAATATTGTGTTTTTGTTTTTTTTTTGTTTGATTCATTAACCACTTCCTTACTGGGCACTTAAACCCCCCTCCTGCCCAGACCAATTTTCAGCTTTCCGCGCTGTCACTTTTTGACAATTGCGCGGTCGTGCGGCGTTGTACCCAAACAAAATGGGAGTCCTTTTTTTCCCACAAATAGAGATTTCTTTTGGTGGTATTTGATCGCCTCTGCAGCTTTTATTTTTTTGCGCTATAAACAAAAAAAGAGCGACGATTTTGAAAAAAGAACAATATTTTTTACTTTTTGCTATAATAAATATCCAAAAATAAAAAAGAAAAAAACTAATTTATTCATCAGTTTTGGCCGTTATATATTCTTCTACATATTTTTGGTAAAAAAAAAAATCGCAATCGGCGTTTATTGATTGGGTTGCGCAAAAGTTATAGCGACTACAAACTATGGACATTGGTTTATGCCGTTTTTATTTATTTATTTATTTATATTTTACTGGTAATGGCGGCGATCTGCGATTTTTATCAGGACTGCAATATTGCGGTGGACATGTCAGACATTTTATGACACTTTTTTGGGACCAATGACATTTATACAGCGATCAGAGCTAAAAATAGACACTGATTACTGTATAAATGTCACTGGCAGGGAAGGGGTTTACACTAAGGGGGCATTGAAGGGGTTAAATGTGTTTTCTGGGTGTGTTCTAACTGTGGGGGGGGCGAGGTTGGCAGGGGCATGACAGATCTAACTGATCCCAGTGACAAGGATCAGTAGATCTGTCATGCCCCCCCTCACAGAATGGGGAACCGCCCTGTTTACATCGGCGGTTCCCCGTTCCGACTCTCTGTGAGGAGATCGCGGGTCTCTGGCGGACATCGGGCCGGCGCCGACGGGAGCACGCCCAGCACAAGCCAAAGAGGAGGACGTCTATTGATGGCCTCCCGCATTTTAGAGCCGCGCTGTAGCC
Organism: Glandirana rugosa; assembly: GCA_018402905.1. Taxonomy (NCBI): domain Eukaryota; kingdom Metazoa; phylum Chordata; class Amphibia; order Anura; family Ranidae; genus Glandirana; species Glandirana rugosa. Next base: position 93,857 of record BLSH010438154.1, read on the forward strand.
GTCATTTAGCTATGGCGTGGATGGGAAATGGTTAAAGTGTATTTTTTCCAAAAAATTGCATTTGAAAAACCGCTGCGCAAATATTGTGTGACATAAAATACTGCAGCACCCATCATTTTATACAATGGGGCCTCTGATAAAAAATATACAGTATCTATATAGTATAAAGTATATTTACAGTATCTCACAAAAGTGAGTACACCCCTCACAATTCTGTAAATATTTTATCTTTTCATAAAGTAGTGAGTGTACAGCTTGTATAACAGTGTACATTTGCTGTCCCCTCAAAATAACTCAACACACAGCCATTAAAGTCTAAACCGCTGGCAACAAAAGTGAGTACACCCCTAAGTGAAAATGTCCAAATTGAGCCCAATTAGCTATTTTCCCTCCCTGTGTCATGTGACTCATTAGTGTTACAAGGTCTCAGGTGTGAATGGGGAGCAGGTGTGTTAAATTTACTGTTATCGCTCTCACTCTCTCATACTGGTCACTGGGCGTTCAACACGGCACCTCATGGCAAAGAACTCTCTGAGGATCTGAAAAAAAGAATTGTTGCTCTACATAAAGATGGTCTAGGCCAGGGGTGTCAAACTGGCGGCCCTCCACCTGTTGCAAAACTACAAGTCCCATCATGCCTCTGCCTGTGGGAGTCATGCTTGTAACTGTCAGCCCTGCAATGCCTCATGGGATTTATAGCTCCGCAACAGCAGGTGGGCCGCCAGTATGACACCTGTGGCCTAGACTATAAGAAGATTGACACTGGCAATACTTTGACTTTATAATAGAGTTGAGCGGACCCGAACTGTAAAGTTTGGGTCCGTACCGAACTTTGGGGTGTCCCTGACCCGGACCCAAACCCGGACATTTGAATAAAAGTTTGGGTTCGGGTTCTGGGTTCGGGTATTTGATCCCGCCTGTTGAATAGCTGCAGGGCAGCCAATCAACAAGCGTTTCCCTGGATTGTCCTTAGAAGCCATCACAGCCACGCCTACTAATGGCATGGCTGTGATTGGCCAGAGCATCATGTGACCCAGCCTCTATATAAGCTGGAGTCACTTAGTGCTGCATGTCACATGCTCTCAGGCTAGGATAGGGAGAGGATGCTGCCGGCGCTGTGAGGGACAGATTGCAGATCTAATAACATCTCATCCTGCATTACAGAACGATCTACTGCTTAGAGGGACAGATTATTGTTCTAAAATCATCTCCTAGTTCTATAGGGTCAGGTTCCTGCTGTTGCTGTAAGGGACAGATTATTGTTCTAAAATCCTTTTGCAGCCCTCTAGCACTTTCCAGGACTTTTTTACAGTCATTTTTGTGCCGAAAAGTTCGGGTCCCAATTAACTTCAATGGGGTTCGGAGTCGGGGTCAAGTTCGGCACCGAACCCGAACTTTTTCGCGAAGTTCGGCCGAACCCACCGAACCCGAACATCCAGGTGTTCGCTCAACTCTATTTATGGACAATAGAAAAAGTCGCTCTCCCGCTTTATTATTATTTATGATTTCAGCTCCGGGAGTGATGAACAAAAGTTCACCTGTGACCTTTTTTTTTTTCCTCTCCGTGAGTTCCGTTACCGATTCAATTTGTACAAAACTATAAAAAAAAAAGGTGAATTACCGGTAGAGGCTCAAGTGTTTCAAATGAATCTCGCAGGAATGCGCAAAGGGAAATAATAACACCGTAAAAAAGTATTGCGATGCTTTAAGGGACAAAGAGTCACAGTTTTTAAAAAAAAGACAGTAGCAACTTTTCAGTAGCAGAAGGATAAGCGGAATTGTAAAAATGTAATCTAAGTATTCCACTGTGATTGTTTTTTTTTTTTCTAGAGTTGGATATTCATGACTCACAAAAATAAAACCCTATACAGAAATCTCTTCCCATTATCTAGCAAAAATTCCTTACTTATTTATTTGCTGAATGCTGCCAAGGCCTGCATTCCTAAAAAGGGTAAAAGTACTGCAGAGATTTTACGGGAAGACCTGAACCAAATAATGGAGTGGGCAACTACACGGCAGATGAGGTTTAATGTGGTGACATTTAGGGTCATGCACTTGGGGGCCTAAAAACATAAACGCAAGCCGCTCACTAGCTCTGGGGGAGTCAAGGATGGAAAAAGATCTGGGGGTTGTAGTTAGGCACGTGCAGTTAGTTGCATTTCGGTTTGAAATTCGGATGCATCCGATTTTCCGAATTACAATAGTAACACATTTAAACAAATCCGAAAATAGCGAAAAAAAGGACAAAATTTGAATTTGAATCAATTCAAATGGTTTTTGGATCAATTTCGAATAGTTTTCTAATTCAAATGGTTTTCAAATTTGAAATTGAAAAGTTTTTGAATTTGTGTTTTCTTATTTCCAAAGAGAATAAATAGAATTGAAATTAAAGGAAGAGAATAGAAAAAAAAAATATGATAGAATAGAAAAGAATATGACAGAAAATATAAGAATAGAATACAACAGAGTAAAACAGAACAAAATAGAATATAAAACAGAAGAACAGAACAGAATAGAATATAAATTAATAGAATCGGATAAAGTTGACCAGAATAGAATAAAATAAAAAAGGATACAAAAAAAGGGGCTTGGATAGACCCCTGGGAAAAAATATTCATCTAAAAATACATTTTATTAATACATGATAAAAAAATGCCCACGCAATTTTTATCATGTATTAATAAAATGCATTTTTAGATGAATATTTGTGCTTAGACTTATTTTTCCAGAGTTGGGGTTCTGGCTGACACCATTAAAGTCCCATTTCATTCCCAGGGGTCTATCCAACCCCCTTTTTTTGTATCCTCTTATATTTAAGGGATGGGGTGTCAGCTTTAAGTATTAGCCTATGTTTCTAATTTTGTTCTGAAAAAATAAAAAATAATAGAATAAAATAAAAAGAATAGAACGACCTTCTGAAAATTTGAACTTGAATAGAATAGAAAATAGTAGATTGGAATATACTAGAATATAACAAAATAGTATAGAAATAAACAACAAAATAGAATAGAATAGAATGAATATAACCATCTTCCAAAATTTGAATTTGAATAGAATAGAAAATACTAGATTGGAATAGACTAGAATATAACAGAATAGTATAGAAATAAACAACAAAATAGAATAGAATAGAATGAATATAACCATCTTCCAAAATTTGAATTTGAATAGAATAGAAAATAGTAGATTGGAATAGACTAGAATATAACGGAATAGTATAGAAATAAAAAACAAAATAGAATAGAATAGAATGAATATAACCATCTTCCGAAATTTGAATTTGAATAAAATAGAAAATACTAGATTGGAATAGACTAGAATATAACAGAATAGTATAGAAATAAACAACAAAATAGAATAGCATAGAATGAATATAACCATCTTACGACATTTGAATTTGAATAGAAAAGAATAGAACTTAAAATAATAGAATAGAAAAGAATATAATATAATTCTCTCCAGCCATTTACATGATGTAATGTATTTGTATGCAATTTTATGTTCAAGCTTCAAGCTTCAATAAAATATTTATGCAACATAGAATAAACAAATAGAAAAGAATAGAATAGAAAGAATATAACAATATAACCTTTTTTACAAAATTCAAATTTCAAACAGAATACATTTGAATTTGAATAGAATAGAAAAGAATAGAATATAACAGAAAAGAAAAGGGTAAAATAGATAATAAAATTGAATATAAAAAATAGAATAAAATGGAATAGAAAGAATATAACCATCATCCAAAATTCGAATTTCGAAAGCAATTTGAATCAATTCGAATTCGGAAAATTTGAGACGATTGGAATTTGGTAAATTCAAATAGATTTGAATATGAATAAAAGAGACAAATTCCGAAAACAAATTAAACAAATTTAACTAAATAAATTGATGTAAATAACGGATTGAAACTAAATGTTGCGCATGTCTAGTCCTAATAGAATGCCATGCCAAGCTGCAGCAACCAAAGCCGGCAGAATATTAGCATGCATAAAAAAAGGGATGTACTCCAGAGATAGAACGATAATCCTACCACTTTATAAAACCCTGGTTAAACCTCATCTGGAGTATTCTGTCCAGTTCTGGTCATCGGTCCTCAGAAGAGATGTGCTGGAACTGGAGTGAGTCCAAAGAAGGGCAACAAAATTAATAAGGGGGCCGGAGGACCTCAATTACGAGGAACGACTGCAAACACTAAATTTATTCTTGCTGGAGAAAGGACGCTGGAGAGGAAGCATGATAGCAATTCACAAATACCTTAAGGGTGATCCCAGCATAGGAAAAAAACGATTCAGTCTCAGGGAGTGTAAGAGGACACAGGGCCACACAATGAGACTGGAGGAGAAGCGGCTGTGCAGGGGGTTTTTCACTGTAAGGATGTGGAACTCTCTTCCACAATTGGTGGTGTCAGCAGGGAGTATTGATATCTTTAAAAGACTCTTGGCAGTGCATCTTAAAGAACACAACATACAGGGATATGGGAAATGATTATCAACACTGACACACATACACCTTCACAGGATGGACTATTGTCTTTATTCAACCTTACCTACTATGTAACTATGTACTGACCCTCCCTCTATCGGCCAATGGATCTCAATGGTGTTTTGTTTGTATCCTTTAGATTACTTTACGGTAAAGCAAGGAAGCAGAAACCACTGTATTATATTAATGTGCTTTTACTAAATAAGAATGCTGTACATACAAACTACTTACAATAGTAGGAAAACAATACATGGCATACAGAGTATTACAAATATGCAAACAACACACATGCACAAGCTATCTACCCTTCCTAGCAGGTGAGCATTGACAATGGTTTGTATGCATGAGGTATACACTTAAAAAAAAAATATTTAGCTTGGGTTACAGTTCTAGTTTTCTTGGGTTATAATTTGCAATTTCTGTAACAAACAGGAAAACAGGACTTCAGGCTCTAGTCAAGCGATTGCAGGACACTGGATGCTCTTGTGTAGATTTAGTGTCACCCTTAGGTAAAGTTCTTCCTTTGGTCTTCTGGGAAGTCTGCTCTGGCACAGACCATCCTTGGTGTTATGGAGTCCCTTCTGACACAGATCTTCCTTGCTATTATTGAGCTCCTTCTGGCACAGACCTTCTTTGGTGTTATGGAGCCCCTTCTGGCACAGACTTTACTTGGTGTTATGGAGCCCCTTCTGGCTTCCTTAGTGTTACGGAGTCCCTTCTGGCACAGACCTTCCTTGGTGTTATGGAGCCCTTTCTGACAGACCTCTAGTGGTGTTATGGATCCCCTTCTGGCACAGACCTTCAGTGGTGTTATGGAGCCCTTTCTGACAGACCTTTATTGGTGTTATGGAGCCCCTTCTGGCACAGACCTTCCTTGGTGTTATGGAGTCCCTTTTGGCACAGACATTACTTGGTGTTATGGAGCCCTTTCTGACAGACCTTCAGTGGTGTTATGGAGCCCCTTCTGGCACAGACCTTCAGTGGTGTTATGGAGCCCTTTCTGACAGACCTTTAGTGGTGTTATGGAGCCCCTTCTGGCACAGACCTTCCTTGTTGTTATGGAGCCCTTTCTGACAGACCTTCAGTGGTGTTTTGGAGCCCCTTCAGGCACAGACCTTCAGTGGTGTTATGGAGCTCCTTCTGGCACAGACCTTCCTTGGTGTTATGGAGCCCCTTCTGGCTTCCTTGGTGTTATGGAGCCCCTTTTGGCACATACCTTCCTCTGTTATGGAGCCCCTTCTGGCCCAGACCTTCACTGGTGTTATGGAGCTCTTCGCTTTCTACCAAAGTCTTCTTCCAGACTTCCCACCCTGTATTCATAACATGGATGAGCTATCTAATTTCTTGTCTCATTTCCTGCTAACATCATTTCCTGTTTAACTATCCCTCATGAACCAGTTCAATTAATTAGCATTTGAATAGAGGAAGCCCAGCTTCTAAATTCTTGATGGCAGTTAAAATGTATTAGTCTGTATATTTATGCTATAACCATCACTAACGTAGCCATGGCAACACTTGTTGTCAGTGAGGTCTACTGGATGAAAAATCTTACATCTTTCTTAAAGCAGAAAGAGAAGAAATTCCAGGACACATAGTTCTATTGGAATCACTTTAAATACACACAGGAATACTGCTCATTTATTTCATAGAAATATAACGCTCCTTTATACCCTCCCTAAATACTCTATTTAGTTTGTACCTCACTTTCTAGGATACAGAAGGGACAAGAACAAGAATAACACCTATCAGTACGTTCAAACTAAAAATTACCACTTGCAAGCTCATTCTTCCACCCTTTACCCTTTTATGTTTTATTTATGTCACTCTTCAATTCTCTTGATTTTTCTTCCTCCTCCTTGCCACCCCCTGAGTCCCCCTCATGATGGCTTCATCGGGGTTAACTGGTGTGTTGCGTTTGATATAAAATATATTTTATATGAACAAATGATTTATCTGTCAGACTAATTTTAACAGATCAGGTTTGTTTGAGGATGCTTCTCACACGAATGCCTTGGTAACACAGACTGTCCTGAAACAATGGGACAGTTGTCAGTTGATTGTTAAGGTAAATGAGTTTGTTACCATTGTTGTTTTACAGTTTGACAGTTGTCTCTATAGATACTGTAAACAATTGTATATTTGTTATGGCAGAGTGCCATTTTGAGGTAGAATTTGGGAATACACAGGCATTGGGCGGTTACGCCGTCGTCAAGGTACGCAAATCATTGTCAACAGAAGCCCATATAAATGTTTCCAGAGATAAGCTCAGAGGGCTTACTCTCACCATGGATTAACATCGAAGGACTCATCTGTAAAACTAAGGAAAGTGCCTGGTCTCCAGAAGAATGGTTGTCAACGGAGATCACGAACACAGTAACTGAAGCTAAGTAACATTTAAGTGTATTTCTACAGACTATAGTTTGTTTGTTTGCTAGGTTGTTAATTTGCTGTAGAGATGTGTCAGTCCTGATTTGTATTCTTAATAGTGTAATAGTTTTGTATGTACAGCATTTTTGTTCAGTAAAAGCTCATTAATACACTGCCAGGTCTGACCTTCCTTGCTTATACCGCAAAGTAACCTTGCTGTCTAGACGTAAGCGAAACAATTGGGGGCTTGTCCGGGATCAAACAATTGGGGGCTCGTCCGGGATCTGTGCTATAAGTTCAACTGAAGCAGACCTGTTTTTTTTCTGTGGTGTGTTGTGTAGCTTGTGCTAGGTAAAAATGCTGCATAAAATGTTTAGGAAAAGCAAGGCTGCAGAGGTTTATGGTGACCAGAAGGAAGTGTGCAGCTTACCTATCTGGGCCATAGACAATGAGTGGAAGCCTCTTGCTAAAGAATTTGTAAAGTATGCTTCTCCCTTGAATAAGACTTGGGGTGTTAAAGTCTCAGATCATTTTGTAGATTTTAGCCTTAAGGGGTTGGATTTAAATAAAAAAGAGAAGAGGACAGTGTCCACAGTGGGTTGGTACTTCCTTCATGCTCTCTATACTGAATCACAGAGAAGGGAGAAGGCAGAGACAGAAATTAAGGTATTAAAAGACCAGCTAGCAGTTGCTTCAGAGTGTGTTCATACAACTGCTAGTCGGGCTGATGATTTGCAAGAAAGGTGTGCAGTCCTCATAACTAGAGATGAGCGAACTTCTAGAAGTCCGGGTTCTGCTGGTTCGGCCGAATTTCGGGACAAAGTCCGGGTTCGGGTCCGGACAGAACCCGAACTTTGTCCCGGACCCCGAACCCCATTGAAATCAATGGGGACAGACTTTTAGGCACAAAAAAGGCTGGAAAATAGTCCTGGAAGGTCCTAGAGGTCTGCAAAAGGAAGGAAATGTGGGTAAGGGTGGGACAAGTGCCCTACAAAGAAATGGGGACAGGGAAATAACTTTAAATATTTAAAAAAAAATAAAAACATAAAAAATGCAAAAATGGAGATCATCTTCAAAATGGGTCTGAAAAGTATTAATTAACATTAGAGGCCATAGAACTGTTCTAAAATCATCTTCAAACTGTGTCAAAAAAGTATAAATAAGCCGGGAGTACCCATATCACTGTTCTGCAAAATGTGTGTGTCACTTTAAATGAAACCGGGAATCATTGCACATCTGTTCTGCACAATTTTTTAAAGTCTGTGTGTCACTTTAAATGAAACCGTCAATCATTGCACATCTGTTCT
>BLSH010438154.1:114695-127774 GCA_018402905.1 Glandirana rugosa
TTTTATGTTATTTTATGTTACTAGGATGCTCCAGACAACGTTTGAGTATGGGGCAATTAGGATTTCCCTTATATGGAATTGATGGGCCAGATTTACTGATCCTCCCTGGTTTCTAAGTAAAAATATATTTATATTTATTGTTTCTTTTTCATTGTATTTTTTTTTATTGTATTTTATTTCAATATTCTTAATTGTGTTATCCTGGAAGCACGATTTATGTATAGCTTATAATAAGAGGATGATCTTAATTTTTGGTTACATTTATACATATTTGTCCCATTTTAAAGATAGCTTTCAGTCATTTTTTCAACTCTCCATCTATTAAATCTTCTGCCTTTGTTGTTTTAACTTAGGATAGTAAAACATTTTTTTTCTGCTAGTAAATACCTTATACAGCCCACTTCCTCTTTCTTGTCTGGTCATTAGCCTAGACTCATGACATCATGCACAGCTCTCTCTCTCTCTCACTCTCTCGTGAGAGAATGCCAGGAAAGGAGGGGGGATGAACCATAAGAGGGCCAATGAGAGCTGTGTAAATCCAGGAAGTGAACAGGCAGCAGCTTCCGCTGCCCACAGTTTAAATGGCTGCAGCCAGACTTAGTGAAGGGAGATTTCTGCAGCATATTTGGCAAGTACAGAATAATAGTATATGTAAAATAATATGCAAAGTGGTTGGAGGGAATGCATAAAAATGGCAAAGATGTTTTTATTAGAAATTATGTGAGCAGAATGCAGTTCCTCTTTAACTTACCAGTTCCTAAGGAATGCGTATCGAAGGTTGTCCACTAGAGGGCGCTGGGAACAGGCCAGGCAATTCAATTTATAAAGTATTATATTATATAGTTTATACTAACTGGGTGATTAGGGCCTCCCCCTCAAGGGCTTGATGGTCCAATCATATGGATCTGGGTCTCTAAAGGCATTTATTGGCATGGTAATGGTGTGTGTACCTGCCCCTGATGACGTCACATATGTCGAAACGCGTCGGCTGGAGTCACACGCTACCACGCATGTGCGATTGATGGTCGGCCATCTTGCTCACTGGAAGAATGACTATTCGTACCAATACGCTTGTTTTAAGCTACCTATGTGAGTGTTGCTTTCTTATCAATAATTTGTTTTATACGTTATCATGCCATGTCGATGGCCTTCCTGTTTCATGTCTGGTGACTCGTGATCGTCCCTGTGGGGGAGTTACACTCAGAGGACTTTGCTTCCTGGCATTCATCCATCCATCTCTATGGTGCAAATTATCCAGTGACAGGGGAGGATATCTAGGAGGTCCAGATCTCTGGCTTGGCTATTGTAAACAAAGAGCATTAGACCACTCTTATTAGGGGGTCGCACATCCTCTGGTAAGCTCAGCTGGTGACACTTACTCTATCTTACCTTCATCACTTTCAGGGCGTGAGGGACTTTTTCATTCTGATTGCTTGTATGCGATCGCACAGATTGCTCATGAACATTTCTATGGATTTGCACTTCTATGAACCTGGTTAGGCTCTTGGAATAATTTTTTGCATGTCCACTACATGTTTCTTTTTATTTAGCGCTGCACTATTTGCTTTATATTACATACGTCAATATTTTTTATTTGGTTATTTTTTTTTTTTACTATTGCACAAATATACATTTTCGTTTTACATTGTGATTAGCTGTCACAGTGGTCACATGATCAGGAGCCAGCCCTATTGGCCCCCGACCACTAATAGAGACCCTATGATGGCTCAGTCACTGTGCTGGGACCATGCAGGAAGCGTACTCTTTGCACAAAACCTTGGCCACCCACGAATGCACACAGTACTGTGCAAAAGTTTTAGGCATTTGTGATAAAATGCTGTAGTATTATCGTTTCTCTACACTTTAAAAGGTATGTATTGGTCCTACCTAGATGATTATATACACTGACTTTATTAGGTACACTTTGCTAGTAGCGGGTTGGACCCCCTTTTGCCTTCATTCTTCGTGGCATGGATACAACAAGGTGTTGGAAACGTTCCTCAGAAATTTTGGTCCATAGTGACTGTGACGGAATCCGGACACCCTGACTGGGTATTTCCGCCAAGAAGCTGCTTCCCAAGCCCTGGAACACGGGACCAGTGGATGTGGCTATAGTAACCTCAAGAACTAGGCAACACCAGTTTTAGAGTAAACCAGAATTAGAACTGCTTTATTTGAGAAATACACTGAATTTATACAGAAAACCATCAGGTAAGGGCTGCTCCCATTATCTCAGGCAATGGTCACCTTAGACAGTAGGGCTAATCCTATTATCATGGACAATGACCACCTCAGACAGTCCGGCTCCTCCATAGGAATACCTTATGCATAAGAACCCAAAAGCAATTAGTGACCGACCAGCTCTGTCTGGATAACTTAAGAACACATTAAAATACAGAAGTCTCTGGGCAATGGTTCTCCTGCAGCCCAAAGTCCGTGACAGTGACATGATAGCATCACATGGTTGCTGCATATTTGTAGGCTGCCCATCAATGATGCCAATCTCCCGTTCCACTGCATCCCAAAGGTGCTCTATTGGATGAGACCTGGAGAGTATGGAGGCCATTGGAGGACAGTGACCTCATTGTCCAGTGGTGAGATGATTGGATGAGATGTGGGGAGTGTGGAGGCCATTGGAGTGCAGTGACCTCATTGTCCAGTGGTGAGATGATTGGAGCTTTGTGACATGGTGCATTATCCTGCTGGAAGGAGCCATCAGAAGATGGGGGCACTGTAGTCATAAAGGGATGGACATGGTCAGCAACAATACTCAGGTAGACCATGGCATTTAAACCATGCTCAATTGGTACTAAGGGGCCCAAAGTGTGCCCATGCACCACACCATTACACCACCACCACCAGTCTGCACCGGTGATACAAGACAGGATGGATCCATGCGCCAAATTCTGACCCCAGCATCTGAATGTCGCAGCTGAAATCCAGACTCATCAGACCAGGTAACGTTTTTCCAATCTTCTACTGTCCAATTTTTTATCCTGTGTGAATCGTAGCCTCAGTTTCCTGTTCTTAGCTGACAGGAGTGGCATCCGGTGTGGTCTTCTGCTGCTGTGTATCAGAGATGGTATTCTGCATACCTTGGTTGTAACGAGTGGTTATTTGAGTTACTGTTGCCTTTCTATCATTTGGAACCAGTCTGCCCATGACCCGGGTAGACCTTATGCGTATACCTTAACCTATAAATAACGACACTGCACACCGTATGGAGGAAATTGGCCGTTAGGCCGTTTTATTTAACAAACCAATTAACCATTAAAACAACATAATCCCGAACATGTTTTTTAAGGCAGTAGGAATCCCAGGAGGCCCCATATCACCAATCCTATATGTATTTGTACCGCCCATTTCCCAGACGCACTACGCCGGCTCGGGTATCTTCCTTCTTTTCAGTTACCCTGTGTAACTGACCACCACTGAGGACTCCATACCTACGATGGATCCTTCCCAACCAGACCAACTTGACCGGCCTCCTGAGACCCCAACCGCCACATTCAACAATCTACATACCAAGCAATATAAAAGGGAGGGAGGGTGGGAATTCCTAGCTGTTCCCGCTCTGCTGACTCTCAGCACCGCCCCTGCCTTAAGAACCCTCACACGCCCTATTCTGCTCACCACCCCTAGCTACCTTAACCCTTCTGTCTCCGCCCAGGGCACCCTGTCATTAAGGCCCTACGCTCATTTTTTTTTTTTTGCTTCGGGCCTGTCTTGACCCGGGTAGACCTTATGCGTATACCTTAACCTATAAATAACGACACTGCACACCGTATGGAGGAAATTGGCCGTTAGGCCGTTTTATTTAACAAACCAATTAACCATTAAAACAACATAATCCCAAACATGTTTTTTAAGCCAGTAGGAATCCCAGGAGGCCCCATATCACCAATCCTATATGTATTTGTACCGCCCATTTCCCAGCCACACTACGCCGGCTCGGGTATCTTCCTTCTTTTCAGTTACCCTGTGTAACTGACCACCACTGAGGACTCCATACCTACGATGGATCCTTCCCAACCAGACCAACTTGACCGGCCTCCTGAGACCCCAACCGCCACCGCTCACTGCGTAAAGCCTTACGCCAGTGAGCCCCTCCACGCACGCAGTGCTCGGTGCACCCCATCCTGGAGCCCCAGGCTCCACAGATCAATGCCCACGGCATTGAGGTGCACCCCATTACCCCTCAGATACCGCCATGTATCCACCTCCAAGTCGGTGTGCCTAACCACCAGGCCGCCGTTCCGTGCTATAAAACGGCCAACCTCCTTGTTTACTTTTACCCTTGCTTTATTGATCTTTTCCACTGACCTTGCAAAGCGCCAAGAGGTGCGGGCCACTATATCCGACCAAACTACCACTGTCCTAGGAAAATCAGTTTGGAGGCGCAAGAAGTCAAACTTGATATGACGTATCAAGTGACGCATTGATCGAACCCCCAAATCGTTGCCCCCCGCATGGAGAACCAATACATCAGGAGCCCTGTCTAAAGCTGAAAACTTCTTAAATTCCGGCAGAACCCTACACCACAGCAAACCCGGCACCTCAATCCACCGCACTAACGCTATGTCCCGTGATAATCCCAACTGCCGACCGTTAGGTCGCACATCAGCCCGCTTGGCCCCCCAAAATACATAAGAGTGCCCGAGCACCCACACCAAGGCCGGTTCGCCATCTGTAAAAGAACAACAACAAAGATAACAAACAACAGAACACCCAACAACAACCCATAACTACCCATAAATCAATCAGCCACATCCCCAATAATGAGCTGAGGATGTACATAGATCCTAAATCGGTCCGACTCCCACCTGCCGATCCGCTTCACTATCGCGTCATCCAGACCCCACCGGGCTGCCTCCGTAGCAGCCCCGATGCGGAAGGAGTGTGACGAATATTCAGACATAGGCAAACCCTCCGCCCCCATACAGCGCCTAAAAACGGCCGTAAATTGAAAAACGGATAAAGGTTTGCCGTCCTCATGAACGAGCAAGGCCCCGCCCGTCCCCGGCGACGGCTCAAATACTCTGTCAGAACCGCCACCGGGCAAACCGCGGAACCCCGAACTTGGAAAAGGCGTACTACCGCCCCTTTACCCGCCTGATCCGTCTTAGAGCGTCGTATCCGAACCACGACCGACGACTCGCTGCAGGTTACGTCCTCCACCTGGAGGCCACCGTGCACGGCAGTGCTCCGGCTCACCAGCTCCCTTACCCGAAAGGCCCCAAAGAAGGCCAAACAAAAGGCCGTGCGGAACAGCATCGCCTCGTAGGAAGATGAGCAGACGTTCTCGACCCTGTCCCCCAGGTGCTGAAGGACCGCAAAAGTCACGGGCCGCCTACCGTCAGGCCTGCCTCGACCCTTCCTATAACCTCTCAGAGCCTGTTGAACCAGAAAACCCTTCGTACAATCCCTGACCCCCAAAAGCTTACTCCAAAATGCTACCCCGGCCAGTTTTTTATTCAAAGATGAAACCGACACACCCTGTGAAAAGTTCTTGCCAATAAAGTACAACATTACCGATGCTGTCTCATTGCAGCCCGGGCCCACTCCCGTCTCCTGTAACAAGTCAGACCATTCCTGCCAGGCCTTCGCGTAAGCTAGCCAGGTGCCTTCACTTACCGACCTCCGGATCAAGCCCGCGGCGACTCCAATGCAATCCTCCAAAGCCCCTCCGGACACGGCGACCCTTGTTGCTCCGCTCCTGGTGCCAACTGCCGAAACCTGTCCAGCTGAAAGCGAGACAAGGCATCCGCCACTTCGTTAGTGATCCCCGGTAGATGAACTGCATATAAACCTACATTACCCTGCAAGCAGCGCAGCACCAGATGGCGAAGTAATCGCACCACCGGTGGAGACGCGGCCGACAAATGATTAATGACTTGCACTACCCCCAAGTTATCACAATGAAGCCTCACCTTCTTATTGCTAAAAATGGGACCCCACACCTCCAGTGCCACCAGCACTGGAAACAATTCCAAGAGAACCAGGTTCTTACAAAACCCGGCCTCTCGCCACGACTCCGGCCACGGCTCCGCACTCCACTTACCTCCCAAAAAGGCGCCGTATCCCCAGGACCCCGCCGCGTCCGTATACAGCTCCAAGTCGGCACTGCTGACCGGGCCGTCCTGCCCCAAAGACCGACCGTTAAAATTCTGCAAAAACATGTCCCACACCTGTAAATCTGCCCTGAGCTCCCCATTCAAAGTCACAAAGTGACGAGGAGAGGAAACGCCCGCTGTCGCCGCAGAAAGCCTGCGGCTGAAAATTCTCCCCATAGGAAGTATCCTACAGGAGAAATTGAGTTTGCCCAGCAATGACTGCAAGACACGCAATTGAATGGAACGCCTACCCAGCGCTCCCCGAATGTCCTGTCGCAAAGCCAACAGTTTGTCCCCCGGCAAACGACATTCCATGGCCAACGTATCGATCTCAATCCCCAGAAACGTCATCTGCGTGGGCGGGCCCTCGGTTTTTTCGGCCACTAGGGGAATACCAAAACGCTCCGCGACGTGCTGCAACGTGGCCAATAAAACCCCACACAACTTGTTTCCCGGCGGGCCTATACACAGGAAGTCATCCAGGTAATGGATAACCGAGCTAACGCCCGAAACTTCCCACACCACCCATTCCACGAACGAACTGAATCGCTGGACCGATCCCCCTTTCGGAAACGACAGGTGATGAATGAGGCGAAACTTACCCGGCTCTTTCTTGGGAACTACACCCAAGGGGGATACCACCAGGTTGCCGAGTGGGGGGTCCCGAAAGGGGCCCGCCATCCGGCCCAGCCCCACCTCCCTGTCCAGTTTCCCCGACACCACCTCCGGATGGAGGCGTGCAGACCGCAAGTTGTCAGCGAACAGGGGAAAAACCGACATCGAACATGGGATCCTAAAACCCTCCGTGAAACCAGCTTCCAACAACCGGGCAGCCGCCCGGTCCGAGTACCTTTTTAGGAAGGGGAGCAGCCTGTGAACGTTCACCGGCGTCCTCCCCCTTTCCCGCAGCATCCCCGGTACGTCCCTTACCCTGTCTGACACAGCGGGAGAGGGGGTGGGAACCACTACAGTCGGAACACTTGTGACGAAATCTACAACTAACCCCGAAATGGCAGCCTCCTTCATTGAACTGCCAGCACAACCCCTTTCGCTTAGCAGCCAGCAGTCCTGGGGTGCCCGGACCACCGGCCCCCCCTGAAAAAACTGGGAAGACCCTCCCCGCGTGGGCGTCATCAATTTCATCCAAAGACCTATGTCTTTGTGATCCCAACGCATCGACGGACGCAGAGCCTTCCGCTGCCGGAACTGTTCATCGTACCGCAACCACGCCAAGCCCCCGTACACCCTGTGTGCCTCGCTAATGGCGTCTAGGTAGCAGAACAAGGGCGAGCAGCACTCCGGCTGTCGCTCCCCTATGACGCTGGCCAAGATGGCGAACGCCTGTAGCCAAATGGCGAATGTCCGTGGAATAAAACGAGAGCGCCTACGCTCCTCGTCCTCCCGGCGGGTCTCCTCCGACCGCACCCGGTCCAGATTAAAACGCTCCAGAGGGAGCAGTGAAAATATGTCCACGTACTCACCGTGCCATATTTTCTCCCGCATTTCCAGCTTCAAGTGAGCCCCCAGGGGGCCCTCGAAGCAGACATATACCTCGCCCCTCGCGGCGTCGGATATGCCCGTCTCCCCCCCCAGTGTTTCCACCCCCCCCGGGGAAGGCACCGGGGGCGTCCCCCCGCGGGACCTGCAACCGGGGAGCCAGTCGCCACCGCGGCAGGCGTCACCCACGCGTCCACCGGCGAACCGACCCCACCCTGTGGGCCCGAAACCGAAACCCCTTGCCCCGGGGCTGCCCCAGACCCAGCGGACCCAGCTGCCGCTGCGTGAAGGGTAGGCCCAGTAAATCTCCCCGCTAGGTCCCTCCTATCAATACCCAGCAGCTGACACAGATTAAAACAAAAAGAAGAAAAAGATGAATTGTTGCACTCACCAGACTGCCCAGGCGGAACCACCGCAGCCGCTGCTCCTGCCTTCACCGCTGCTGACCCATCCGCCTCCACTTCCTCCGAGCTGGACCTCTCACCCTCCGAACGCGGCGATGTCCTCCTCAGTCGCGGATGGTTGCTGTCACCGGGGGGGGGGCAGGCCGCTGTGCGCTCCCTCCTCGCGCCGAAGGCCTCCGCCCGCGTCCTGACCTCCTCCTCTTCGGGTTCTCCAGACGCCTGGACTCCTCCTCCACGCCGGCCGCACTGCGCGTGCGCCGGGCTTGAGTACCTGCCGCTCCACCCGACTGGCAGGCCTCCAGCACACCGCTCCTACGCCGGGTCATCCCCCGGGCCTGGACCGCGCCCTGCGGGGGGACCGCCGTCTGCTCACTCCCACGCCGTCCAGGCGGGGGAGGGGACCCCGACAACACCCGGCCCCGCCTGGCAGAGCCGCGCCGGTGGCGGGGATTCCTCTCAGGGGACCGGCCAGCCGCCGACTGCGCAGGCCGGGCCGATCCGCCCGGAGGGTCCGAATCCGGGCTCCAGATGTGGCGCCTGGCTCCAGGGGAAGCGGCGGGACTATACCGCTCAGGCGGCCGCGTCCGCCTAGCACGTGCCAGCATCCGCTCCCCGCCGTCCTCCGGATCCACTCCCATCATCCTTTGTTGCAGCATGCCCGCACCGCGCTGGGAAGCGGCCGCATGGAGCTGCCGCAGTAAGGCCTCGATTTCTGCCATGGCCTGCACACAGAGCAACACGATGGGGATCCTCCCTAATTCCTAGCTGTTCCCGCTCTGCTGACTCTCAGCACCGCCCCTGCCTTAAGAACCCTCACACGCCCTATTCTGCTCACCACCCCTAGCTACCTTAACCCTTCTGTCTCCGCCCAGGGCACCCTGTCATTAAGGCCCTACGCTCATTTTTTTTTTTTTTTTTTGCTTCGGGCCTGTCTTTCTCCTCTGACCTCTCACATCAACAAGGCATTTTCCTCCACACAACTGCCACTCACTGGATATTTTCTCCTTTCCCCACCATTCTCTGTAATACCGAGAGATGGTTGTACGTGAAAATCCCAGAAATACTCAGACCAGCCCGTCTGGCACCAACAACCATGCCACGCTCAAAGTCAATTAAATCCACTTTCGTCCCCATTCTGATGCTCAATTATAACGTCAGCAAGTAGTCTTCTCCACATCTAGATGCCTAAATGCGTTGAGTTGCTGCCATGTGATTGGCTGATTAGCAATTTGTTTTACCAAGCAATTGAACAGGTGCACCTAATAAAATGATGGTGAGTGTAGATCCTACTCTTTACAATTTGTAATTATTTTTACAAACTTGCTACATCCGTATAACGTTGCAATCTGTGTATGACTGCTTGATGTTAGTTTGGTTAACTTCTCAACACATTTTTGTAACGGAAATTCCGTGAATTATATTACTTCTTACCTGGCATGGCTCTTTAAGCCTAAACATTTCTCCAGCTGCATTACCAATCTGCTAAACTCCTAATTAAGCGCAACGTATCCTGCTTATCACAATCGATTATAATAACAATCGTCTAGGAGGAATTCTCCCTCTCTCTCTGCCATGTAGCCCCAGGACCTAAAAGAGATGATATGCCTTATTTTAATCTCATCCTGTATGTTCCATAAAACCAGCTCTCATTTCCTTTTTTTTACCAATCCAAACAGCTCAAAGGCAATGGAAGTCTTGTGCAAGCTTGGAGTTTAATTCCTTAATTAAAAGGGAACAGCGAGTGGCACTGAGATTTAACCACTTACTGGGCCAATCCTGACACTTCTCTCATCTATGTAAAAATCAGTAGGTTTTTTTTTTTTTACTAGAAAATTACTTAGAACCCCCAAACATTATATATAATGTTTTGTTTTTTTTTAGCAGAGGCCCTAGAGAATAAAATAGCAGTTGTTGCAATTTTTATGTCACACTGTATTTGTGATTTTTCAAATGCAATTTTTTTGGGGAAAATACACTTTAACCACTTCAATACGGGGCACTTAGAACACTTTCCTTCCAGACCAGTTTTCAGCTTTCAGCGCTGTTGCGCTTTGAATGACAATTGCGCGGTCATGCGAAGCTGTAACCAAAATTTTTATTATTTTGTTCCCACAAATAGAGCTTTCTTTTGGTGGTATTTGATCACCTCTGCATTTTTTAATTTTTGATGCTACAAATACAAAAAGACCAAAAATGTTGAAAAAAAAAGTTTTTCTCTTTTTCTGTCACAAAACTTTGTAAATAAGTGCATGTTCTCCTTCACTGATGGGCACTGATGAGGCTACACTGACGGGCACTGATGAGGCAGTACTGATTGGCACTGATGAGGCGGCACTGATGATGAGGCACTTATATGCAGCAATGATGGGCACTGATAAGCAGCACCGATGGGCACTGATATGCAGCACTGATGGGCACTGATAATATGCACTAATGAGCACTCATAGGCAGCACTGACGGGCACTGATAGGTGGCACTGATATGCAGCACTGACGGGCACTGATAAGTGGCACTGATAGGTTGCACTGGGCACTGATAGGTGTCACTGATGGGCACTAATAAGTGGCACTGGTGGCCACTGATAGCTGGCACTGGTGGGCACTAATAGGGGGCACTGGTGGATACTGGTGGACGGCAATGGCAGATGCACTAATAGTGGTACATTCCCTGGTGGTCTAGGGTGGCATCTGAAGTTGTCACTGAGTGCCATCCATGTTAGGCACTGTGCCCTTAACTGGTTGTCTAGGATGGGCTTCCTGGTGGTCTAGAATCGGTTCCCTGGAGGTCCTGATCGGCTCTCTGGTGGTCTCCCTGGGTGGGCTCTCCCTGGTTGTCTTGGGCGGGCTTCCTGGTGGTCTTGGGAGGCGATCCTAGGGAGGCTGCGCTGATAAACACTCAGAATAGACCCCCCTGTCAGGAGAGCAGCCGATCGGCTCTCCACTATTCGCGTCTGCAGACCCGAGTAGAGAAAAAGCCGATAAGCGGCTTTTCCTGTTTAGAATGTGACGAGCCGTGATTGGTCACGGCTGATCACATGGTAAAGAGCCTTTTTACCGAGATCAGTAATGTGGTGGGTCAGACTGACACACCGCACCACCGATCGCCGCAATGCGCGCCCCCATGTTTTCCTGCTGGACGGCATATGACGCCCAGTCAGGATAACTGAACAACTTCCCGGCCGTCATTCTGCATAAGGCGGTAGGGAAGTGGTTAATTAATTAAAAAAAAAAAACCTCAATATATAACCCATTTTTTTTGTAAACTATGAAAGATAATGTTACATGAGTTAATAGATACCCAAACTGTCATGCTTTAAAATTACACACGCTCGTGGAAGGCTGCCAAACTACGGTACTTAAAAATCTCCATGGACGACACAATACATTCTTCTACAGGTTTCCAATTTAGAGTTTCAGAGGAGACCTAGTGCTGAAATGATTGCTCTGATGGCGGCTACACCTCACATTTGTGGTTTACATATGTGGGTGTGACCTACGTACGCGTTCACCTCTGCGTTCTAGCACAGGGGTATGGGGGCAGTTTACTTTTCTTTCTTTTTTTACTATTTATTTTATTAATTTACTTTATAGTTTTTACACTTTCCCTTTACAAAAAAAATTATCACTTTTATTTCTATCCCAAGGAATGTCCTCCTAGACCCTAGAGATGAGCGGAGGCCATCTTTTCTCTGCTCATCTCTGTGGCCAACCACCGCAATGGTTTACGGGAATACTGATACTCCAGGTAGGGCGCAAACCACAGGAAGGTGGCGCCTCTAAAAGTGATCCAGTGGCGAATCCAGTTAGAGGATCACCAGATGTAAAAAATAACACCAGGGTTATGGCATATTACTGCAGCCATAATCCCGGTAATTCAACCTCCTACCTTGTTAAAGGAGGCTTCCAGATTCCGATAAGACCCCCCCACCTGCAGAACCCCCACAACCACCGGCCAGGGTTGTGGGGTAGAGGTCCTTGTCCCTATCAACGTGGGTACAAGGTGCTTTGGGGGGGGCAGAGCTCCCCTGACCCAAAGCACCCCCCATGTTGAGGGCATTGTGGCCTGGTATGGTTCAGAAGGGGGGTCACCATTCCTCCGCTCATCTCTGTGACCAGTCACCGTATTCCTGGGGATACCAATCATCTAGGTAAGCCCAGGAACCACCTGAAAGCGGTGCTTTCCGCTTAGAAAAGTGATCCAGTGGCGAATCCAGTTAGAGAATTGTCGGGTGGAAAAAAACAATACCAGGGTTATGGCATATTGCTGCAGACACAATCCCGGTAATTCCACCTCCTACCTTGTTAAAGGAGGTTTCCAGATTCCGATAAGCCCCCTGAGTGTTGACCCCCACAACCACCGGCCAGAGTTGTGGGGAAGAGGCGCTTGCCCTATCAACGTGGGGACCAGGTGTTTTGGGGGAGACAGAGCTCAATTGACCCAAAGCACCCCCCCATGTTGAGGGCATTGTGGCCTGGTATGGTTCGGGGGGGTCGATACAAGAATTATTCAAACAATAGAAAAGGGAAAAATTCGACCATTAGAAGAAATGGGCCAAGAAAACAAACGTAAATGGGTTCAATATTATCAATTAAATACATTCATTAAACATATACAACAGAAAGAAACGATAGACAGGCCAACAACGGAATTTGAAAAATTATTATTATTAGAGAACAAACCAACACATGGACTCTCAAAGATATATAAATTATTAACTTCAAGTGGCCCAGTTACAGAATTAATCTTTATTAAAAAATGGGAAAAGGAATTGGGAATGAAAATCCCTATTCAAGAATGGGAAAAAGCATTTAGAGTAATTCATAATCTCTCGGCTTCGGCAAAACATCAAGAAAGAGGATATAAATTAATAACAAGATGGTATAGATGTCCAACGGATTTACATAAAATAGATAAAAACAATCAAGAAACATGCTGGAGATGTGGGAAAGGGAAAGGTAACATGACACATATCTGGTACAAATGTCCGCTGGCTCTAGATTTCTGGCAGAAAATTCTCAATATTTATCAGTATGTTACTGATACAACCAAGCAATTAAACATAAAA
>BLSH010438154.1:139526-159011 GCA_018402905.1 Glandirana rugosa
CTCCCCACCGACACCTGTACCATATGAACCTGGCCATGTCCACAGCCACCCCTCTGTCCAAGTATACCATGTCCACAGCCACCCCTCTGTCCAAGTATACCACATCCACAGCTGCCCCTCTGTCCAAGTATGCCACTTCCACAGCCACCCCTCTGTCCAAGTATACCACATCCACAGCCACCCCTCTGTCCAAGTATACCACGTCCACAGCTGCCCCTCTGTCCAAGTATACCACTTCCACAGCCACACCTCTGTCCAAGTATACCACGTTCACAGCCACCCCTCTGTCCAAGTATACCACGTCCAAAGCCACCCCTCTATCCAAGTATACCACGTCCACAGCCACCCCTCTGTCCAAGTATATCACGTCCAAAGCCACCCCTCTGTCCAAGTATACCAAAGCCACCCCTCTTTTTACTTACCTCCTCATAAAAAGAAATCAGGTTTGTTTGACAACTTCTGTCTTTCATGAATCCATGCTGCCTGCCGCTGGAACGCAACGGCGGTGATGTTGTGCGCTCCAAGAGCTGCTTCCGGGTGTCTGGGTGCTTAAGAGCGTACTTGGGGCTGACGGCCGCGCCTCTGATGATACCCCATTGGGTGAAATGCATCAGCGGTATCGCGCCATGCCTTGCATGCCCAGAGGCAGCGGAATATGACGTTTTTATTGATCAAGCTTGGTTTATCTTCTACATTATAAGTAGCTTTTTAAATAAATGATTTTGATGCACTTGCGAGCTTCACTATTGGCCATTCCTTTTTATCCCTTATGACCCATGCGGTGAGTTGTTGGGAGGAGCGTTCGAGTCAGGGCCGGCTCTACCAATAGGCAGAGTAGGCGGCCGCCTAGGGCGCACTGCTGCCTAGGGGCGCCTGGCCACTGTTGATCTGTCCCTGGCTGCTCTGCATTGATTCACCCCCCGGTGAGGCTGTATTTGATGGGCACAGGTGAAGCTGTATTTGATGGGCACCAGTGAAGCTGTATTTGATGGGCATAGGTGAGGCTGTATTGATTGGCGCTGGTGAAGCTGTATATGATGGGCACAGGTGAGGCTGTATTGATTGGCGCTGGTGAAGCTGTATTTGATGGGCACAGGTGAGGCTGTATTAATTGGCGCTGGTGAAGTTGTGTTTGATGGGCACAGGTGAGGCTGTATTGATTGGTGCTGGTGAAGTTGTATTTGATGGGCACAGGTGAGGCTGTATTGATTGGCGCTGGTGAAGCTGTATTTGATGGGCGCTGGTGAGGCTGCATTTGATTGGCGCTGATCAGGCTGCAATACATTGGCACTAATCAGGCTGGGCAGGGGAAAGGGGGTGGAGTCAGGGGTGAAGCCAAGGGGCGGCAAAATTAGGTTTCGCCTAGGGTGTCAAAAATCCTTGCACCAGCCCTGGTTCGAGTGGCCCGCTTGTGACACTTACAAGCGAGTGACCCGTTATGGTGCACAGGAATGAGGAGCCTTTGATCCGTGGATAACAGAGTGATTGATGCCATGGCTCTTTTTTTCCCTGGCGCTGGTAAGGAGACTTGCTGGACGCGTGGTGTGGGGTGTTTCACACTGAAGCCAGTGCTGGGATTTCTCCCTTTTACCATCTATCTAAGACTGTATTAGATTTCAGCGCTGCATATGGACTTTTTAAATTTATATTTGAAGTTCAATCAAATCATGCTAGCAGCTGTTTATTAAGATTCTTTTGTTTTTCAAAGGTCTATCTGTAGAGAGTACATATTTCCTTGCTCAAAGCAAAATTATAAAAAATATATATATATTTTTTTACTTTACAGCACATATATTATCAGTCCAAATACCAACACTTCCTTGAAGCAAAATTTTTTATTTTTTTTCTTTACTCGTTTGGTTCAAGAAGCAGGGTAATCAGATTAAAGAATGTAAAGGGTATTTAAAGGTGATGATGAGGCCTGCACATGGTCAGGTTCACCCCAGTACATCCAACTCCGCCAGTCCTATGAAACCTCGGTTACTCAAGCGGAAATAATGTGTTGCCACAGGTAAGAATAAAAACCCATGAAATATTCTATTTCTATTTTCAGAGAATATTATAATAGAAAAGAGTGAGAAGTGAGAAATGGAGAGAGATTTCCCTACGTTACAGAGGCTTTTTTTTCAAAAAGAGGCCGCAAGAGGCACAATTCAACCACTACAAGACCGAGCCTGATTTTTGGGTTCGGTGCTTATCAGTTAAAACCGGGTTTTTTCTGCCATAAAATTACTTAGAACCCCAAAACATTTTATATGTGTTAACCACTTCCCGACCAGTGCCGTAAATAGGCGACGGTCGGGTTTGAGCGGCTCTCCCAGACATAGCCTGCACCTGCAGGCTATATCCCGGTGTCATTTTTTAGAGCTGGCGGTCGGCTATCCAGGGGTAATGACCAATCCTGCTCGGGAGCCGCTCGGTCGTTACCCCAGGAGGCGGGAGGGGACGCCCCCCCTCCCGCCGCCTTCCGCCGCTCTTCTCCGGCCTCCCGTCCCACCGGGAGACCGGAGCGACGATCCGGCGCGTCCGCCGGCTGGAAGGAGACCCGACAGAAGCCGTAATCGGCTCCGATCGGGTCTCCTTCGGCAAATTCCGGAAGCGACTTCACAACGTCACTTCCGGTTTACACGGCGGCTAACGGCGCCAAATTTAAAAAAACGACAGTATTCAGAATCGCCGTTTTTGCCGATCTGAATACTGTGAAGTGCAAAGGAGGGATGGGGGTCTTTTAGACCCCCCGGCCCTCCAAAAAGAGTACCTGTCACCATATATTACTATCACAAGGGATGTTTACATTCCTTGTGATAGCAATAAAAGTGATCAGATTTTTTTTTTTAAAGGAACAGTGCTAAAAATAAATAAATAAATGAAATTAAAAAAAAAAAAAAAAAAGATTTAAATCGCCACTGTCCCCGCGAGCTCGCGCAGTAAAAAAAACGCATACGTAAGTCGCGCCCACATATGAAAACGGTGTTCAAACCACACATGTGAGGTATCGCCGCGATCGCCAGAGTGTGAGCAATAATTCTAGCAAAAGACCTCCTCTGTAACTCTAACCTGGTAACCGTTAAAATTTTTTAAAGCATCGCCTATGGAACTTTTTAAATACAGGACTTTGTCGCCATTCCGTGAGTGCGCGCAATTTTCAACCAGGTCATGTATGGTATCTATTTACTCGGCGTAAAATCCTCTTTCACAATATGGAAAAAAATTGGGCTAACTTTACTGTTGTCTTATTTTTTAACTCAAAAAAGTAAAATTGTTCCAAAAAAATCGTGCTTGAAAGACCGCTGCGCAAATACCGTGTGACAAAAAGTATTGAAACAATTGCCACTTTATTCTCTAGGGTGTTTGAAAAAAAATATATATAATGTTTGGGGGTTCTAAGTAATTCTCTAGCAAAAAAAAATGTTTTTAGCTTGTGACCACCAAATGTAAAAAAGTGGCCTGGTTGGTAAGTTGTTAAAGAATAAAATGGCGGTCTTTGCAAAACTTTATGTCACACTGTATTTGTGCAGCGGTGTTACAAGCACAATTTTTTTTTTAAAAATTCAGTTTTTTGAGTTAAAAAAAAAGACACCAGTAAAGTTTGGCCAATTTCTTTCCATATTGTGAAAGATAATGTTACGCTGAGTAAAATGATACCCAACATGTAATGCTTCAAAATCGCGTCCACTCGCGGAATGGCGACAAACTTTGCAACTTAAAAATCTCCATTGGCAATGTTTAAAAAAATTCTGCAGGTTAGCAGTATTGAGTTACAGAGGAGGTCTAGTGATAAAATGATTGAGCTCGCTCTAACGATCGCGGCGATACCTCACATGTGTGGTTTGAACACCGTTTTCGTATGTGGGAGGGACTTATGCATTCGTTTGCTTCTGCGCGCGAGCTCGGCGGCACGGAGCGCTTGAAATTTTTTTTTTCTTAATTATTTATTTCGCTTTTTACTTTTTATTTTACACTGTCATTAATATTTTTTTTTTAATTGATCACTTTTATTCCTCTTACAAGAAATGTAAACATTCCTTGTAATAGAAAAAAAGCATGCCAGGACCTCTTAAATATGAGATCCGGGGTCAAAAAAGACTTCACATCCCATATTTACAGTAAAATGCAAAAAAAAATGTGAAAAAAAAATGACAGCCCAAAAAAAAAATGGGCCCTTTAAGACCGTTGGGCGGACGTGACTTTCCGCCCCGCCATATTATGGAGCCGAGTGAGGGGCTTCACTCACACTGGGGGGGGGAGAGGATCTGATCATCTCCGCCACTACCGGCGAGTCCGGTAAGGGGGAAGGGGGCCCCTCTCCTGCCGCTGATAAAAGTGATCTTGCGGTGAATCCGCCGCTAAGACCACTTTTATCTGATGGGGAATCGCCGGCTCTAAAAAACTGGCACCATTCAGATATCCCCACTCAAAGGCAGCGACGTCATATGAAGTCTGCCCACAGAGAAGTGGTTAATTTCTATCCTAATTTTAGCATTATATTATTATTATTTATATTATTATTATTATTTATAGTATTGTCATCACCATCATCATTATTATTATTATTATTATATTGTATATAATAATTATTGAGGGGGAGAGAGAAAGAGAGAAAGAAAATTCTCGAAGTTATATATATTTTTTTTAAAAAGGACAACTGGAGGTTAATGTATTTATTATATTTTTTACAGAGACCAAATTAATTTCTAATTTTATATTTTTTTATTTAAATAATAATAACAATAATAACAGATAAGAAATAAAGAGTTACAGTTGTTTTTTTTTTTTTATCTGGAGCAGGAATGGGGGTTGGGGAGGGTTAATGTTTACAATGTTCTTTAGAGAATAATAATTTACAGCCATGGCCAAAAGTTTTGAGAATGACATAAATATTAATTTTCGACGTCTGCTGCCTCAGTTTTTATAAGGGAAACTTGCATATAGTCGACAATGTTATGAAGAGTGATCCGATGAATTGCAATTATTTGCAAAGTCCCTCTTTGCCATGAAAATGAATCTAATCCCATAAAAAAACATTTGCACTGCATTTGTGAAGAAGGCTTCAGGGCACCTAAGAAAGTCCAGCAACCGCCAGGACCACTGATTCAGCTCCGGGATCGGGGCACTGCCAGTGCAGAACTTGCTCAGGAATGGCAGCAGGCAGGTGTGAGGACATCGGCACGCACAGTGAGGAGAAGACTTTTGGAGGATGGCCTGGTGTCAAGAAGGGCAGCAAAGAAGCCTCTCCAGGAAAAACATCAGGGAGAGACAGATACTCTGCAAAAGGTACAGGGATTGGACTGCTGAGGACTGGGGTAACGTCATTCTCTCTGATGAATCCACTTTCTAATTGTCCAGAGAAGAAAAGGTGAGCGCTATCATCAGTCCTGTGTCATGCCAACAGTAAAGCTTCCTGAGACCATTCATGTGTGGGGTGGCTTCTCAGCCAAGGGAGTGGGGGGCTCACTCACAATTTTGCCTAAGAACACAGCCATGAATAGAGAATGGTACAAAACCATCCACCGAGAGCAACTTCTCCCAACCAACCAAGAGCAGTTTGGTGAGGAACAATGACTTTTCCAGCATGATGGAGCACCTTGCCAGAAGGCAAAAGTGATAACGAAGTGGCTTGGGAAACAAAACATGGAAATTTTGGGTCCATGGCCAGGAAACTCCCCAGACCTTAATCCCATTGAGAACTTGTGGTCAATCCTCAAGGGGTGGGTGAACAAAAAAAAACCCCACAAATTCTGACAAACTCCAAGCACTGAGTATTCAAGAATGGGCGGCCATCAGTCAGGTTTTGGTCCAGAAATTGAGTGACAGCGTGCCAGGGAGAACTGCAGAGGTCTTGAAAAAGAAGGGTCAACGCTGCAAATATTGACTCTTTGCATTAACTTAATGCAATTGCCAATAGAAGCCTTTGACACTTATGAAATGCTTGTAATGATACGTCAGTACCCCATAGTAACACCTGACAAAAAGACCTAAAAACACTGAAGCAGCAGAATTTGTGAAAATTAATATTTGTGTAATTCTCAAAAATTGTGACCATGGCTGTATACTTAGATTTTATCATAGAGTATTATTATTATTATTATTATTACTATTATTATTATTATTATTATTATTGTATATAATAATGATTGAAGGCAGAGAGAAAAATATCATTAACGTTTTTTGGGGTTTTTTTTTCAAAAGGAGGCAACAGGAGGGTTATTTATTTATTATATTCTTTACAGAGAAGCAATGAATTTCTAATTGTATTATTCTTATTTAAATAATAATAATAATAATTATTATTATTATTAATAGCTAAATAATGTTAAATAATTATTACTATTATTATACTTTCTTCTTCATCATCTTCTTCCTTCTACCTTTTTCTTCCTTCTTCTTTCTTTTTTTTTCTATTCTTCTCTATTTTTTTTCCTTCTTTTCTTTTCTTCTTCTTCGTTTTTCTTTTCCTCTTTCTTCTACTTTCTTCTTCCTTTTTCTTCCTTCTTCTTTTCCTCTATTCTTCTCTATTTTTTTCCTTCTTCTTCTTTTATTTTCTTCTTTTCCTCTTTCTTCTTCCTTCTTCTTTCTTCTACTTTCTTCCTTCTGCTTCTGTCTTCTTTCTTCTTTCTTATTCTTTTTTTTTTTTTTTTCTTCTTTATTCTTCCTATTATTATTAATATAAGAATTATTCTTTTTTATATAATAATGATAATACCAGACTAGAGAGAAAGGGGGAGATTTCTCTGCATTACAGTCACACTTTTTTTAAATGGGACAGAAGGAGAATGATTTGCTATATTCTTTACAGCTTCTAAAAGCTATAAGAATTGATTTATGGCATTTTTATTTTATTTTTTTTAATAATATTGGAGGCGATTTTTAGCAGGACTGCGATATTGCGGCAGACAGATTGGACATTTTTGACAATTTTTTGTGACCACTGACATTTATACAGCGATCCGTGCTAAAAATAGCCACTGATTACTGTATAAATGTCCCTGGCAGGGAAGGGGTTAACACTAAGGGGGTTAAATGTGTTCCCTGTCAGTGTGTTCTAATTGTGTGTTGGATGGGATGACTGGGGGAGGAGAGAGATCACTGCTCCCATATACTGGGAACAGACAATCACTCTCCTCTCCCTGTCAGAACGGGGATCTGCTTGTTTACATTCACAGATCCCCGTTCTGTCACTGCGGGGGGAGCGACCGTGTGTGGCCGGCGGACAAGGAGTCTGCCCCACCCGCTGATTGGCTCCCCCACTAGCCAGTGACGCGTGTGTGGCCACACTACATGCTTCCGCTCCCGCCATCAGATGACGGTGATTCACGCAGCAGTGCCAACCTGCTGCCGTCAATCCATGGCGGACGGGCAGCAACTGGTTAAAGTTGTTTTAAAGGCTCAAGGTTTTTTTAGGTTAAAAATCTAAAAAGCGATAATGGCGCCCTCCTCAATAAACCAAAAACTATATAAATGTGCAAAAGAGCAGCTGCCTTTTTTCTAGTGGGAAATAACCACTTACACCAAATACAACCTATTAACAATGAAAAAAATGCCGCTATTCATTTATCAACATAACTCTTATGTGTTCCAAAACTGTACAACACATTTTTCAAACAGTCCACAATCAATTTCCTCAATTTTTCTATTCTATCAGCTTTCATATGTATGCGATTTTCAAAAAAGTGAATGAGGCCCCCCCCCCCCCCCGTCCCCCAGCCCCCACCCCAATAGTCACTTGAGACCCATCTTGATCCAGCGATGTGCATGACATCTGTGCTTCTCTCGGGTCTCTCATTCCTCATTGGCTCACACTAGTGTCAATCAGAGCCAGTGAGCCAATGAGGAGAGAGTGGGGCAGGGCCAGTCCGTGGCTCTGTGTGTCTTATGGGCACATAGAGCGGGGCTGGGGAGCAAGCACACAGCAGTGCCCACAGAGCAAGCGGCTTGCTGTTGGGAGCCCTGGCTGCGGAGGAGCCAGGAGCACCAGTGGGGTACCCGAGAAGAGGAGGATCGGGGCTGCTCTGTGCAAAACCATTACACAGAGCAGGTAAGTATAACATGTCTGTTTTTTTAACAAACCGTTAATGCCACTTTATCTATTGATAATTGCGATTGCTACATTCCTTTGGATTAATAAACAGTATTTTCAGTACTTGATAAGCTTACAGCAAAATTTTCTTTCCTTTATTAATTTATTTATTTATGCATTATAATCAGCACTAAGACCATCATTGATTTGTGCCTTGACCTCTTGTATTGTAAAGGTCCAAATATAACAATCATGCCATTGTAAAAGTCAACTTTCTCGGTGTCCTTAGATTCCTTTATCTGGCCTTGCCATCCTAATTAACACCGGGACTGATAGGCGAGAATTTGCATATAGAGTGATTTTTGATTAGAACTTGTGCGATTTTTATAGAAGCTTCCATTTCATTAATAGCCCTCTAATATAATATACAGCTGCAATTTAGTCGGTCATTTTGAGGTAATCTAGTTAACAAGCAGGTGTGATTAATTTCCAATAACAGCTGGTTTTGGCCAAGCGTTGGATTTAATCTTGTTTGTTCTTTGCAGTTTTTAAACTCTTCCTCGAAGTTTGGAGTTACAATAACATTAATGATTTCACTAAAGTATTATTCTCTTAAAAAAGAGTTCATGCTTTTATGTTTTTTTGGCATTTATCTTCGGTTTGTACGATGAGATGAGCGTAAATCAGAGATATGGTCCATAACACAATCCAAAAAAAAAACCCCTTTAACCACTTCAGCCCCGGAAGGATTTCACACTTTAGGACCAGAGCCCTTTTTGCGATTCGCCACTGTGTCGCTTTAACTGATAATTGCGCGGTCGTGCGACGTTGTACCCAAACGAAATTTGCGTCCTTTTTTTCCCCACAAATAGAGCTTTCTTTTGGTGGTATTTGATCACCGCTGCGTCATTTCTGATCACCGCTATAAACAAAAGAAGAGCGACAACTTTGCAAAAAAAGCTGCTATTCTTACTTTTTGCTAAAATCCAAATCCAAAAAAAAAATATAAAAAAAACATTTTTTTTTCATCGGTTTTGGCCGATTTATATTCTTCCTCATATTTTCGGTAAAAAAAAAATCGCAATCGGCGTTTATTGATTGGTTTGCGCAAAAGTGGCCGCGTTTATGGATGATGAGAATTCATTTATGGGGTTTTTACTTATTTATTTTTTTTTACTAGTAATGGCGGCGATCTGTGATTTTTAGTGGTACTGTGATCTTGCGGCGGACGTGTCGGACCATCTTGACACTTTTTTGGGACCAATGACATTTATACAGAAATTGAAATGTTCACTGATTACTGTATAAATGTCACTGGCAGTGAAGGGGTTAACCTGCAAGGGGAGATCTAGGGGTTATTTGTGTTCCCTAGGCGTGTTCTAACTGTGGGGGGGCTGGGCTACCATGGGCATAAGAGATCTAACTGATCCCAGTGACAGGGATCAGTAGATCTCCTATGCCCGCACTGACAGAGCTGGGATGTTTACATCGGCAGTTACCCGTTCTTTTGCTGTGGCCCCTCACCGACGGACATCGGGTCCACCCGAGCCGCGGGCACACTCCTCAGGAGCATGGCGGGCACGCGCAAATCGCCGTCAATAATCATGCTGTTCCTAGTGATCAGGAACAGCGATCTCTGTGTTGTCCAAGTGAGTCCAGCCCCCACACAGTTAGAACACACCCAGGGAACACAGTTAACCGTTTGATCACCCCCAGTGTTAACCCCTTCCCTGCCAGTGTCATTAGTACAATGTCAGTGCATATGTTTATGTCATTATTCCCCAAAAAGTGTCACTTAGGGTCAGATTTGTCCGCCGCAATCCCGCAAAAAACGCAGATAGCTGCCATTACCAGCAAAAACAATAAAAAAAAAAAAAGTCCATAAATATATCCCATAGTTTGTAGACGCTATAACTTTTGCACAAACCAATCAATATACGCCGATTGCGATTTTTTTTAACCAAAAATATGTAGAAGAATATATATTGGCCTAAACTGATGAATAAATTTGTTTTTTTATATATTTTTTTTGGATGCATATTAACCGCTCGCGGACCAGCCGCCAGTGTTTGACGGCAGCAGGTCGGCTCTCCTGCATGAATCGCTGTAGCTGTACAGCGGTTCATGCACGAGCGACAGGGGGCACGTGCGTGCCGCAGGCGGAGCGCTGTGTGAGCATGTCAGCGGGTCGGGCGGACTCAATGTCCGCCGGAGACCCGCGATCGCCTTCTACACAGGCAGAATGGGGAACCGCCAATGTAAACATGGCGGATCCCCATTCTGTCAGGTGATAAGACAGAGATATACTGATCCCTGTCATCGGGAACAGCGATCTCTGCCATGTCCCTGCCAGTCCAGCCCCCCTACAGTTAGAACACACCTAGGGAACACAGTTAACCCCTTGATCACCCCCTACAAGTTAACCACTTCCCTGCCAGTGTCATTTACACAGTAATTAGTGGCTACATTGGTTCCAAAAAAGTGTCAAAAGTGTCTGATTTGTCCGCCACAATATCACAGTCCCAATAAAAATTGCAGATCGCCGCCATTACCAGTAAAAAAAATAATAATAATAAAAATGCCATAAATCTATTCCCATTGTTTGTAGACTCAATGACTTTTGCGCAAACCAATCAATATACGCATATTGCGATTATTTTTACCAAAAATATGTAGAAGAATACATATCGGCCTAAACTGATGGATATATTTGTTTTTTATATTTTTTGGGGGATATTTATTATAGCAGAAAGTAAAAAATATAGCTTGTTTTCAAATTTGTCGCTCTTTGTTTGTTTATAGCGCAAAAAATAAAAACCACAGAGGGGATCAAATATCACAAAAAGTATTGTGTTTTAGCAATAAGTAAGAAATATTGTTTTTTTTTTTTTTGCAAAATTGTCGCTCTTTTTTTGTTTATAGCGGCGATCAGAAATGACGCAGAGGGGATCAAATACCACCAAAAGAAATCTCTATTTGTGGGAAAAAAGGATGCCAATTTTGTTTGGGTACAACGTCGCACGACCGCGCAATTGTCACTTAAAGCGACGCAGTGCCGAATCGCAAAAAACGGCCTGGTCATTAAGGGAGTAAATCCTTCTGGGGCTGAAGTGGTTAAATAAAATTGTCTTTGTTTAACCCCTTATTAATCCTTTGTTTACCCTAATCAATGATAATTTACTCCTTCTTCCCCTTCTTGCTCCAGCTATTATTTTCTGACTTACTTCTATTTTATTAACAATTAATATCTATTTTTTTTTTGTTTTGTTTCATTATTTAAATCAAACTGATAAAAAGGTTTATTTCATCTGCAAATAATTTTGCAACACTTTGTGCCAGAAGTATAATTTCTTTGTCACTTTAAACAGGACAAATTATAGAATAAATTGTGCTTTTTATTTACATTAACAATACTATTTATTTGTTAGCCATTTTCCTGCCACCACCATGTGCCCAATGTTAGTAGCTTTGGGGGGTTTTAGGGTTTTGGCGGCTGCAGCCACTGAGAGTGGATGTAAATCTAGTACACCAATTGTAGGCTTTCAGATGGAAGTGATCCAGGGGCTGTGCAGCCATCAAATTGCTTCTACACACCCGCATTACTGCCCACCCCCCCACCCTTGGGTTGTCTGCCTTGCTTCCCTGGCTCTGCATGAGACCAGCATGACAGGTGCTGCCAGATAGAGTTGAGAGAGATCAATAAATGTCACTGAGCCTATTAGGAGGAAGAGAGCTGAGAGAGCCGCTGCTCTCGTGCACATTGCTGGATCAAGATGGGGCTCAGGTAAAGATAAGGGAGGCTGGAGGCGGCAGGAGCTGCACTCAGAAGTTTTTTTAGTGTAGCACCCTCTAGTGTGCAACTAGTGTAGGTAAATTAATTTTGTTGACTCATGGTAGTCGTATGAGTTGGAGAAGCTTCTGGAAGTTAGTAGGTGGAGGGTAGGAGTTCCTGATCTGCATGCTTGAGGGAATCTGGCCAATCCCCAGGAAGAAGACACTGGCGGGGTGGCTGGATCAGCCCTTAAATATTATGGAGCCTGAGCAGCAGGGGAATCGGGTGGAAGATGGAGTGCTGAGGTTGCCATCATGAGGCGTGGGAGGGGATTCCAGGGCTAGGGACTCTGCCCTCAGGCAAGAGCTGAGGAAAGGAAAGGAGAGGAAGCCTAAGAGAGGGATCTCCATTGTCTTTGGGTCTTGTATAGAAGACATCCTGGCTAGCATGGGATGATCTGGACAGTAGGAGGCCTGAACAGAAGTCTTGACCAGTACAGCAGGAAGCATGGATATTGCGTGTATTTCAGTACACACAGGGGTATACAAAGGGAAAGACTGCCAGACGTAACATACTTTCCAGGGACAGGGTTGTGTTAAATCCCAATCCCTGGTCCTGGGGCATTTTTCAGAGCAACCAGGTGGGCTGATAGTCAAAGCAGCCAGGTGGGCTGGAAGTATTGGCAAGTGTCAGAACCTTGTGATGTTCTACTGAGGAGACACAATACTCCTACATACAGTTTGGGACTTTGTACTATTTTACTAAAGGGGACTGAGAACTCCTGAGAACTCCTGGTTTGTAAAGAACTTTGCCACTGATCCACAGAGACTGCAATTATTCTGGAGGGAGTACAGTCCAGGAGAAGGAAGCTTGTCCTCATCTGTCGATTTTCAAGTCAAATTGGGCACCCCATATTCCCTATGCCCTATCCAAGTTGTTTCCCCAATAAAACAACAAAAACAAGCCCATGGACTCATTTCTTGTGTCTGGATGCAAGTTGATAATGCATGTTGCCTGGCTGTGCAGGAATAGGGTGACTCATGATCCTACTTTTAGAAGTCATGAAGCCCCATACAGCCTATTTGACACTCCTCCCCCCCCAAAAGTGACTGAGGACATAGATTTATCAGTCCCTTTCTCTGCAGTTCTGCTGCACAGATGAATGAATAGGAAGTACCCTGAGGCTTCCTGCTCATTCACAAACTGAAGCATTGTAAACACAGTTTACAAAGTTTCATTGATGCGTGGACACAGGAGTGATTGGTACGAATTGCTCTCTGTGTTTACTCAGGAAAGGAAGGGGCCAGTAAATGACATATTTACCGACCCCTTCCCTGCTCTCCATCCTGAAACATCTCCCTGTGTGCCCACAGCACCTGCCGGTGTGACAGGGGAAGAGGGAAGCTGGCAGTGCTGTGGGAGAATGGGGCACACGGTGGGCCCGGAGTGCAGATGGAAGGGGCACATGTGGTAGGACCAACCCCTCCCTGCAGTGCAGCCATAGGGAAAAAGAGGAGGAGAAGCTGGCAGAGCTGCAGGGGGAGACAGAAGTGGATCGGTGGCTGCAATAAGACAGTGCAGCCAGACCTCCTGCTCAGCAGGTGCTCGGGCCCCTCTTTTAAACTGATGGGGGCCCAGGCCCAGTACAGGAGGGCTGGCTGTACTGTCTTATCAGTAGCCCTATGTGGGGGTAGCGCTACATTACCTTAACCACTTGCTGACTGCCTGCCGCAGCGTGACGGCAGCAAAGTGGCTCGTTATTGCGAACCGTCGTCACCTAACTAGCATTATGAGTGCGCGTGCTGTGTTCCGGAGAAGCCAGGGAGCCGGTAGGGCGGACTCGATCTCCGCCGGCTACCCACTATGCCCCCCCGCAGTGAAAGAACAGAGGTCCGTTCTGACAGAGGGGGGAGGGATGTGATCACAGGCTTCCTGTATATGGAAGCCATGATCACTCCCCTCCACCAGCCAGCCCAGCCCCCATACAGTTAGAACACACTGAAGGAACACAGTTAACCCTTAGAGCGCCCCCTCCAGGTTAACCCCTTTACTGCCAATGGCATTTACACAGTAATCAATGCATTTTTATTTCACTGATCTCTGTATAAATGCCAATGGTCCAAAAAAAGTGTCAAAATGGTCCGACACGTCCGCCGCAATATCGCAGTACCGCTAAAAATCGCAGATCGCCGCCATTACTAATAAAAAAAAAATAAAAACCCCAGAAATGAATTCTCATCATCCGTAAACGCGGCAACTTTTGCGCAAACCAATCAATAAACGCTGATTGCAATTTTTATTGGCCAAAAATATGAGGAAGAATATAAAATCGGCCAAAACCGATGAAAAAAATGTTTTTTTATATTTTTTTGGGATTTGTATTTTAGCAAAAAGTAAGAAAAACTGTTTGTTTTTTTTTTTTGCAAAATTGTCACTCTTTTTTTGTTTATAGCGGCGATCAGAAATGACGCAGAGGGGATCAAATACCACCAAAAGAAAGCTCTATTTGTGGGTAAAAAAGGACGCAAATTTTGTTTGGGTACAACACTGCAAGAGCGCGTAATTGTCAGTTAAAGCGACGCAGTGCCGAATCGCAAAAAGTGCTCTGGTCCTACAGTGGGAAATCCTTCCGGGGCTGAAGTGGTTAATGCACAGGATACATTAAGGTAAAACAAACCTTCAGTCTT
Source organism: Glandirana rugosa (assembly GCA_018402905.1). NCBI lineage: Eukaryota > Metazoa > Chordata > Amphibia > Anura > Ranidae > Glandirana > Glandirana rugosa. The sequence goes on from BLSH010438154.1 coordinate 154,003, forward strand.
TAGAACCACTCTATGGCATCCTTTATGATGTTTTATCATAGACGCTACTATAACAGTTTGCTACATGAATATCATTCATTCAATTAGTAGTAAAGCCGGTAAATATGTCATTCAGAGAGCTCTTTACTCATGGACTCGTAGGCAGCAGACAACTTACAAGCTAACTGGAATGATAGTGTTTGTGCCACGAGCGAGTAGATTATGTAGGAGGAGAGATTATCGCTCGGTCCCACGTCAGGTTTCATGCCAGGAATTTGTCTCCCAAGTGATGCATCTGAAAGCGGCTCAACGAGGAGTGAAGAGACACTGAGCCTGCAGACTTCAAAAAGGCCAAATCTACCTATAGAGCTAATTAGGCGATAGCCTGACGCTTGGCTGCAACCGATCTCCTGCAGCACTGTCATCAGCTAGAGTCCAGGGGTAGGGAACCTGCGGCTCTCCAGCTGTTGCAGAACTACATTTCCCATGAGGCATTGCAAGGCTGATGGATACAATTACTCCCAGAAGCATGATGGTAAATGTAGTTCTACAACAGCTGGAGAGCCGCAGGTTCCCTACCCCTGAGCTAGACCATACCGAGGAGATGGATTTAGTTACAGTAGACCTGTTCTACCTATACAGTCACCGGCCACGTTATTAGGTACACCTGCCCGGTAACACAAATTGCTAATCAGCCAATCCCATGGCAGCAACTCAATGCAGGTGGAGAAGACGACTTGCTGAAGTTCAAACCAAGCATCAGAATGAGAAAGAAAGGGGATATAAAGTGGCTTTGAACGTGGCATGGTTGTTGGTGGCAGACAGGCCGGTCTGAGTATTTCTGGGATTTTCATGCACAACCATCTCTTGGGTTTACAGAGAACGGTGGGAAAAAAGAGAAAATATCCAGTGAGTGGCAGTTGTGTGAAGGAAAATGTCAGAGGTCAGAGGAGAATGGGCAGACTGGTTCCAGATGATGGAAAGCCAACAGCAACTCAAATAACCACTCGTTACACCCGAGGTATGCAGAATACCATCTCTGAACGCACAACACATAGAGCCTTTAAGCAAATGGGCTACAGCAGCAGAAGACCACACCAGGTGCCACTCCTGTCAGCTAAGAACAGGAAACTGAGGCTACAATTGGCACGGGATCACCAAAATTGGACAATAGAAGATTGGAAAAATGGTGCCTGGTCTGATGAGTCTGGATTTCAGTTGTGACATTCAGATGGTGGGGTCAGAATTTGGTGATGGATCCATCCTGCCTTGTATCACCAGTTCAGGCTGGTGGTGTAATGGCCTGGGGGATGGGCACACTTTTGACCCCTTAGTACCAATTGAGCATTGTATAAACCCCACGGCCTACCTGAGTATTATTGCTGACCATGTCCATCCCTTTATGACTGCAGCGTCCCCATCTTCTGATGGCTCCTTCCAGCAGGATAATGCGCCATGTCACAAAGCTCCAATCATCTCACCACTGGACAATGAGGTCCCTGCACTCCAACGACATCCACAGTCCTTAAAGGTCTAATGAAACAGCAGGTTGACTCGCAGTAAATCTTACAGCCCAATCAGCTGATTCATTTTGTGCTGGAGATTGGATTGCTAATACTGGCATTCCTGAGAACTGAGGGGTGTTGTATTGTATTTGAGCAGAGGAGACGAGTCTTGAGAAGCAGCAGAAGAGACGCTGTCATTTCAATAAACAAACGATTTTCAGAATTAGGACTCGTTATCACAAATATATATACATAAATAACCAATTATCCGAAAACAAAACCGTTAAACAATAAACCAAATCGATTTGTTATAACGAATATCTATACAGAAATAATGAATTAATAATAATAAACAAATTAATGTAACATAAAGTATATATAACAGAACGAAAATTATGTATTTTACAAATGATAATGAAACAAAATGAATTTTTCCATTGTGCACAAGTCTAGTACTGTCATAAGTTTACATACCCTGGCAGAATTTATGATATGCGAACACAAAAACTTTTCTTTCACTCATGGTTGGTGTTTGGCTGAAGCCATTTATTATCAATCAACTGCGTTTACTCTTTTTAAATCATAATGACCACAGAAACAGAGAGCGCATGCGCGCGGCACCGGAGACGGACGTCCTCTGAGTGAGCTCCGCACACCCCGGGCCGATACCAGCGAAATTCAGCAGAGGTGAACGGCAGAACAACCCGCACTAGGACGGCACATTCTCCCGGAGGGGAGGTGCAGCGTCGGGCGGCAGGTCAGCCCAAGAAAAGACCCTACAAGCGGAACAACATAGGGAAACAGTCCCAAGTGTCTCCCAGGCAGCAACAAGGCCCCAAGATGGCGACGACACGCGGCCAGGGCACCTCTAGAGCACAGAAGGCGGCGGCGGAGGCAAGCCCACTAGCTGAACAGTTAAGGGACCCATTCTCCTCTCAATCCTTGGAGGAGCAATTGGCCAACCATCAGGGTGAGTGCCTCTCTCTACCCGGCTCCCCGGGGTCAGTGGGTACACAGGCCCCCTCAGCTTCTCCAGCGTCCTCTATGGACAGAAATATGGCGGAATTGGCGGACATTCTTTTTAGCCAGCACAGCCAGGCTGAACAGACAGTGGCTTCTCCTGAAATACAGCCCACACAATCCTCTCAGATCCCCGCACTAATACCCACGGTTCCATATCAGGGGGACACAGTGCTTTTAGCACGCTTTGCCACCATGCTTCAGCAGGAACTAGCAAAGGCCTGCTCCATAATAACCACAGACCTGAAGCGTGACATACAGGGGATAGGAGAGAGATTTGAGGCTATAGAGCATAAGGTGGACAGCGCAGTTGCTCAAATCAATCAAAATTCAAATATGATCTCAACCTTACATGAGAGACTGGAAGAAGCATACTCTAAAATTGAAGATTTGGAAAACCGGTCCCGCCGGTATAACTTAAGAATTAGAGGCCTTCCGGAATCCCAAACTGACCTGGAGAATGCGGTGCGAGAACTGATGACAACACTGATCCCTAATATCACACCACGGGAAATGGAAATTGACAGAGTCCATAGGGCTCTTACAGCTCCCAGATCTGACGGTCTACCCCGTGATGTGTTGGTGAAACCGCACTTCTTTCGCATTAAAGAAAGATTGATGAAGGAGGCCCGAAATTGGCAGGATCTAGTATTATTTGGAACCCCTATCCAGCTGTATACAGACTTGGCGCCCTCTACAGTGCAGAAGCGGAGAACAATGAAACCCCTCTTACAACATCTGATCAACAAACAGATAAAATATAAGTGGGCGTTTCCTTTCAGGCTGTCCTTCACTCATCAAGGGAAGTCCCACTCTTTTGTGACATTTCATGAAGGTGAGAAACTACTGCTGGATTTAGGCCTCATCACTCGGGATCCCCACCCGAATTCCCAGCCATCTACTTCAGAAGCCTCAATGACCCGCCCTCTTTCGCCTCTCTGGCGAGAACAACGACCACAGAAAGCCAGAAGATCATCTCCATTCACCTGAACCTGGAGATCAAGGTCTCCCGCATGAGGGTGACGGGAAGGAAGGATAACGGATAAAGAAGGTTGTAGGCGTTGGGATGTTGATCTGCCGCCCCCCCTTCAGATACTTTCCTTGTTCCAGTTTAATGTTCTCTCTAGTTTTTCCTTGATTTTTCCTTTTTTTCTTGTGTTTTTCCCTTTTTTGGAGGACTGGAGCTGAGAACTGAAAACTGACTTGGAATGCACCTCTCAAGTTTCTCTAGATTTCCTAGAGTCAAAGGGTTACATAGTATATTGTTGCGGAGTTTTACAGAAACCTCCGTCTAGAATTATCTATAGGGCTACGGGCCCTCTTTGAATATGTTCCTTAATAACCTCCATGTTATAGTTCAAACTTCGGGCCCAGGGTGTTCAAGCATGCCTCTGTCAGTGTGAGTGCTTTCAGAAACTTGGTGGGAGCTTCCACACTACGGTGGTCCCGAGGGTTCCCTTGGATATGGGTCTGGACCCATACTAAAAGCATATTGGTTCAATGTACTGATTTTCGTTTACTTGGCCATTGGCCAATGTTTTTTCTCTCATACTTTCTATTTCTCTTACTGATCTATATTGTCTTCTCCCCTTTTTTCTTGGTGTTTCCCGGATGCCTTCACACATGCCTAGACGAGGTGCAGTTCTGCAGGACAGGGTCAGGGACAATGGAGCCGGAGTTGGATGGGGCTTACCTAGAACACGATTTTAAAGGTGAGTGCACTCTGCCAGACCGCGATGGCTAACATATACCCCTCAAAATATATAGCTGTCACACATAATGTACATGGGTTTAACTCTCCCACAAAACGCACTTGACATTTTACTATTGCAGGAGACACACTTTTCTAAGTCCTCTACCCCCAGATATCTTTCTGCTAAATACCCTCAGTTTTACATAGCTTCGGGCCCAGAAAAGAAGGGGGGGTGGCCATATGCTTTTCCAAAAAGACCCCGTTCACTCCAACTGCGGTAGTGAAAGAAAAGTAAGGCAGATATCTGATGGTTACAGGGAAGATACACGACAAGTTAGCTTCTTTTGTGTCTTATTATGCCCCTAATATAGGCCAGGTGGAGTTTTTTAGGGACATGTTGACAGTATTGATGCCTAAGGTTCAGGGCCCGGTGATTTTTGGAGGAGACAGCAATATTTCTTTAGACCGGGTTTTAGACAAAACGGATCCTCTCCGGGCTAATTATAAAAAGGTCCTTAGAAACAGCACCAAGCTGGCCCGCTTACTGCGCCTCCACGACCTAGTGGATGCGTGGAGGGATGCAAACCCCGTAATGCGAGACTATACATTTTACTCTTCAGCTCACTCCACGTATTCACGAATAGATCACTTTTTTGTCCACTCGTCGTTACTACCTCATATACAAAAGGCAAAAATTTGCCAGGTTCCATGGTCGGATCATTCTCTAATTAAACTATCCCTGGCTGATCTTTGGATCAAAGCAGGTCCATCCCCGTGGAGACTGAATGCATCGCTCCCTGTCTCTTATACAC
>BLSH010438154.1:183268-197276 GCA_018402905.1 Glandirana rugosa
CCTCTGCGCTCTGCAGTGAGGGCGCATACGCACGCCCTGGGCAGAAAGGCCGTTCCAGGCCGGGATAACGGCCCGAAAACGGTCCTGTATGTGCCGCGTACGCAGCATTGCGGCGTCGTAGAATCTCTCCCTTCTAGAGGATATGGCATGTCCAAATCCCCTATAAGTAAAATGGATGTCCATTCGGAATAATATCCGAATGGACATCCATTTTCATGATTTTAACCCATCTGTTGACGAAATTGGTGAATGGTTGGCCTTCCAAAACGTCGAAATCCTGGTCTCGTGAAAAACGCTAAGCCGCGACGCAGCGAAACTGACTGTTAACGCACCAGCACGCTACAACATGGGTTTGTTTTAAACGCAGGGAAAAAAGGGTGTTTATCTCGAAAGAAAGGTACAACATCGCACGACCACGCAATTGTCAGTCAAAGCGACGCAGCGCCGAATCGCAAAAAGTGCTCTGGTCCTAAAGCTGCAAAACCTTCCGGTTGGTAAGTGGTTAAAGCAGTTGTCTACCCAATTTTAGTACTTTTACCTACAGGTAAGCCTATAATAAGGCTTACCTGTAGGTAAAATGAATATCCCCTAAACCTGTACGGTATAGGAGATCTTCCCTCTCTAAGATGCTGCGGCGTTACGACGCATGCGCCGTGTATGTCCTGGCAAAAGCCCGGCAATAGGGCCGGACCTTGCCGGAAAGACGGGTCCCGCACGCATACGCGGGAGTGACGTCTCGCGTCTCCGGGCAGTCACAGCTCCGGAGCCGCGTACCCGGAAGCAAGATCCGGGGGAAGATGTTCGCTCCCTCAGAGCGGACCGAGCAGCCCGGTCGAATCTTCGTTTCAAGGTAAGTATTTCATAATGAGCTAGTATGTGGTGCATACTAGCTCATTATGCTATTGTCTTGCATACTTTTATTTTTATTTTTTTAATGGGTAGACAACCGCTTTAAAATATGCACCTGTTTTGACGTACAAACAAATTCGACTTAAGAACAAACCTATAGAGTATATCTTGATTGTCACCCAGGGAACGCCTGTATATGGATGTGAATAACTTTCTACCTTTCATGGTGAAGATACTGGCAAGAATTTCCACTGCTGTCTGGGCAAATGATCTAATAAACACTGGTGTCAAGCTGATACTATCAAAACCATCTGATGTTCCCATTCAGTGGAATTATGGACTGAAAGACTCAAGTAACTGCTCTACTGAAGGCAATGTGGGGTTGGCCTACAGCAAATCACTAAAGCAAATTGTGGCTGGCAGAAGTTTCATTTTGGGCTGGTGAGGAAGAGTACTAAAACTGAACAATTCATCTTTAAAAATGAAACCCCTGAGCCTGGAAATATACAATCCCGGATTCGAGTGGATTTGAACTCACAGAGCATACCAGGCTTTACTTTCAGTGAGATGGTGAGAGATGTCATAACGTCAGACCAAAGAATGGACTGTGATGTTAGCTTATCTTTGAAAAATATTCAAGATCTCGATGTGATATACTGAAGGAATGACAAACTTTGAAATGAGGCCTAACAGCTATACGGGCCACGGATGTTTACCTAATCCTTTTCCAGCCATGGTCTAAAGTTCTATTATCTAATAACTCTTTCATTAGGGATATTTTAGAGGCTGGTGAAGATAGATGTGACCAATTTCAACTACATATTTTATATTAGCCATTGTAAAGCATTCAGTACCTCAAATCACAATAATATGTTTGTTGTTTGATTTATGGGTCAGTTCTAGTAGTTAGCACCGACCCAAGTGGGGGTATGTTGTGTAATATTTCACCCACATATACATAGTTTTTATAATATGCACATTGGCGTACATAGGCCATGATTTATGGTCTAACACAGCTGGCAGGCAAGCTGCATTACATATCAAAAGGCCCACAGTTACTTGCAGGGGGTTGTGGAATGTAGATTGAGTGATCAAACTTGAAAGGAATGGCGCAAACAGTATTTGATGGTAATTAGTCTTGAGGGGATATTCATGGGAAGATCCAACAAAAGACATGGTGAATTGTTTACCTGGTAAACACGAATGTGAGGTTATTGCCAGTAATTACAAGTAGAGTCTTTTCACCTTTAAGGTTGCTTTCACACTGAGGCGTTTTCCAGGCGCTATTTAGCTAAAAATAGCGTCTGTGAAGCACCTCAAAAGTCCCCCCCCAATCCACCCCAATGTGAAAGCCCTGAGTGCGCTCACACTGGGGCGGTGCGCTAGCAGGACGTTACAAAAAGTCCTGCAAGCAGCATCTTTGGGGCGGTGAGGGGAGCGGTAATATACCGCTCCTCTACCGCCCCTGCCATTGAAATGAATGGCAAGCGCTTCCGGAACGACTGCACACCGCCTCGGTAGCAATGAGCGCCGGCACTTTTAACCCCATTTTAACCCCTTGTGGGGGGTTAAAAGCGCGGTGCTCCCGCCCACATAGTGGAGCCCTATCGCTGGTAAAACTCTGCTAAAACTAGCAGGGTTTTACCGCAGGTACCGCTTCAGTGTGAAAGTAGCCTAAAAGGTATTTTGGGTTGACCTAGCAAACCCCCCCCAGACTAGTACTTGAAGAATGGACATTCAAGCTGGCAGTTGTTCTTTCATTCTTTCTCAATCAAGAGATGAGGGCACAGGTCTAGAATTTAGTCTAGGAGGAATGGGACTCCGAAGGCTACTGTTCCTTGTAATATTTACTCTGTTGGATTTTGTTCATCTGTTGCAAGTGTTATGAACTTTGTTTTTCTGTGCTGGAAGTCAATAAATGCATTCTCTGGAAGAACCAACTGATTGCTGCGGGAACAACTACAATGATTATAACTAAATACTAATTACATTCATCCATCCACTACTACATCACTGCACAAAATAGACATAAAAAAAAGGAAACAACATTTTTTTCCCATGATTGTTTGTAGATGGAACTTGGAATTTGCACTTGTTGATGCCATCACATGTGGGTGATAATGATGGGAGACGTTTTAGGGTATATATGTTGTGTTGCTTCACTTGTTTGTTATCCTGTGGAAGAGCATAAGTCTTGAAACGTGTTGAGAATTTGCACACTACTCAACATGTATAGACATGGGGGGGGGGGGGGGTCTTGGTTAATTTGTATGTATACAAATAGAGCAACTTTGCTTTTTACCATTGTTGCCAATTATGTAAGATGTAACCTTTGTAGGCCTGGGTCTGGTTTTAATCTCATATATACAGTTGTGCTCATACATTTATGTACCTTGGCAGAATTTATAATTTCTTGGCCATTTTTCAGAGCATATGAATGAGAACACAAAAACATTTCTTTCACTCATGGTTGGTGTTTGGCTAAAGCCATTTGTTATCAATCAACTATGTTCACTCTTTTTAAATCATAATAACAACAGAAACTACCCAAATGACACTGATCAAAAGTTTACATACCCTGGTGATTTTGGCCTGATAACATGCACACAAGTTGACACAAAGGGGTTTGAATGGCTATTAAAGGTAACCATCCTCACCTGTGATCTGTTGTAATTAGTGTGTGTGTATAAAAGGTCAACGAGTTTCTGGACTCCTGACAGACCCTTGCATCTTTCATCCAGTGCTGCACTGACATTTCTGGATTCTGAGTTATGGGGAAAGCGAAAAAATTGTCAAAGGATCTGCGGGAAAAGGTTGTTGAACTGTATAAAACAGGAAAGGGATATAAAAAGATATCCAAGGAATTGAGAATGCCAATTAGCAGTGGTCAAACTCTAATCAAAAAGTGGAAAATGAGGGGTTCTGTTGAAACCAAACCACAGTCATATAGGCCAACTAAAATTTCAGCCACAACTGCCAGGAAAATTTTTTGGGATGCAAAGAAAAACCCACAAATAACTTCAGGTGAAATACAGGATTCTCTAAAAAAATGTGGTGTGGCTGTTTCAAGATGCACAATAAGGAGGCACTTGAAGAAAGATGGGCTGCATGGTTGAGTCGCCAGAAGGAAGCCATTACTACGCAAATGCCACAAAGTATCCCGCTTACAATACGCCAAACAGCACAGAGACAAGCCTCAAACCTTTTGGCACAAAGTCATTTGGAGTGATGAGACCAAAATTGAGCTTTTTGACAACAACCATAAACATTACATTTGGAGAGGAGTCAACACGGCCTGTGATGAAAGGTTCACCATTCCTACTGTGAAACACGAAGGTGGATTGCTGATGTTTTGGGATGTATGAGCTACAAAGGCACAGGAAATTTGGCAGTATGTTATCAAAAAATATGGAAGGAACATTTGCATTCAGCAGCCAGGAAGCTGCGCATGGGACGTCCTTGGACATTCCAACATGACAATGATGCAAAACACAAGGCCAAGTCGACCTGTCATTGGCTACAGCAGAATAAAGTGAAGGTTATGGAGTGGCCATCTCAGTCTCCTGACCTCAATATCATTGAACCACTCTGAGGAGATCTCAAACATGCAGTTCATGCAAAACAGCCCAAGAATTTCCAGGAACTGGAGGCTTTTGCCAAGAGGAATGGGCAACTTTACCATCTGAGAAGATAAAGAGCCTCATCCACAAATACCACAAAAGACTTCAAGCAGTCATTAATATTAAAGGGGGCAATATGCGGTATTAAGAACTGGGGTATGTAAACTTTTGATCAGGGTCATTTGGGTAGTTTCTGCTGTCATTATGATATAAAAAGAGTAAACGCAGTTGATTGATAATAAATGGCTTCAGCCAAACACCAACCATGAGTGAAAGAAAAGTTTTTTGTGTTATCATTCATATTCTCTGGAAAATGGCCAAGAAATCATAAATTCTGCCAGGGTGTGTAAATTTATGAGCACAACTGTATATGCTGTTTATTAAGTGTTATTTTTTTCTGGGGCCCTTTAAAATCCCTGCCACCCATTGAACTCTTTTTTCTGAACCTAGTCTTAAAGTGTTACTAAACCTAGGATCCTGCATTCACTATATATGATCTCCCCAGGAGCCTGCAATCACTATATTTAGTCTTCACAGGAGCTTGCGGTCATTACATCTGCTCTCCCCAGGACTCTGCAGTCACTATATCTGCTCTCCCCAGGAGCCTGCAGTCACTATATCTGCTCTCCCCAGGAGCCTGCAGTCACTATATCTGCTCTCCCCAGGAGCCTGCAGTCACTATATCTGCTCTTCCCAGGAGCCTGCAGTCACTATATCTGATCTCCCCAGGAGCCTGCAGTCACTATATCTGATCTCCCCAGGAGCCTGCAGTCACCATATCTGCTCTCCCCAGGAGGCTACAGTCACTATATCTGCTCTTCCCAGGAACCTGCAGTCACTATATCTGGTCTCCCAAGGAGCCTGCAGTCACTATATCTGCTCTTCCCAGGAGCCTGTAGTCACTATATCTGCTCTCCCCAGGAGCCTGCAGTCACTATATCTGATCTCCCCAGGAGCCTGCAGTCACTATATCTGATCTCCCCAGGAGCCTGCAGTCACCATATCTGCTCTCCCCAGGAAGCTACAGTCACTATATCTGCTCTCCCCAGGAACCTGCAGTCACTATATCTGGTCTCCCAAGGAGCCTGTAGTTACTATATCTGCTCCCCCACAGTACACAGAACATGGAAATGCAATTATTTTAGTAAATATAAACTGCCAAATACCTTTTCTCATCAGCAGTATATAGCAGTCTTGTGACATCTACCAGTAGCTGGTTAATGCTTGTAGGATGATTTTTAATTCTAATTTGACTGTCCTATGAGGCTGCAGGACCCCTGACCCTCTGTCTTGACAGTGCTGATTGGCCCTGTTCTGATCACTTGCACTTTCCCAAGAACAAAAAAACAATACACACCAAGCTGAGCATGTGCAGCCTGTCTGGTAGCTTCTGTTCTATCAGCATATAGATTGGAGACAGTGGAAGAAGGGGAGGATCCAGGAAGACAGGATCAAACAGCCTTTTTATACAATGGGGAGGATTAACCCCTTGGGTTCCACAGTGAGTATAACAAGCATGCTTTGCTGCATATACAGACTGATTTTACTGTTGTTCGTTTAGTAACACTTTAACCACTTCAATACCATGCACTTAGAACACTTCCTGCTCAGACCAATTTTCAGCTTTCAGTGCTGTTGCGATTCGAATGAGAATTGCGCGGTCGTGCAACGCTGTACCCAAACAAAATTTTTTTCATTTTGTTCCCACAAATAGAGCTTTCTTTTGGTGGTATTTGATCACCCCTGCGGTTTTTATTTTTTGCGCTATAACAAAAAAAAGACCGAAAATTTTGAAAAAAAAAACAAAACATTTTTCTTTGTTTCTGTCACAAAAATTTGTATAAAGTACATTTTCTCCTTCACTGACGGGCACTGACGTGGCTACACTGATGGGCACTGATGAGGCTACACTGATGGGCACTGATGAGGCAGTACAGATTGGCAATGATGAGGTGGCACTGATAAGGTTGCACTGATGATGGGGCACATATGCAGCACTGATGGGCGGCACTGACAAGCAACACTGACGGGCACTGATACGTGGCACTGATATGCGGCACTGATGGACACTCATAGGCGGCACTGATAAGTGGCACTGGGCACTGATAGGGGGCACTTTTAGGTGGCACAGGTGGGCACTTTTAGGTGGCACAGGTGGGCACTGATAGGTGGCAGTGGTGGGCCCTGGTGCAACAAGCACTGTTAGGGATGGCACTGGCAGGCATCATACATGGGCACAGTGCCATCCCTACAGTGCATAATATTGCCCTTACCTGGTGGTCTAGTGGGGGCTCCCTGTTGGTCCTGGGCGGCCTCTGTGTGATTTCCCTGGTGGTCCTGGGCGGCATCCTTGCGATGTCCAGGGGGGCTCCCTGGTGGTTCTGATCCGGCTCCCTGGTGGTCCAGTGGGGTGATCCTGAGGGTGGCTGCGCTGATAAACGTTCAGCGCAGCCCCCCCCTGTCAGGAGAGCAGCCGATCGGCTCTCCGCTGCTCAGGTCTGCAGACCTGAGCAGAGGAAAAGCCGTTAAATGGCTCTTCCTATTTACACTGTGATCAGCCGTGATTGGTCACGGCTGATCACATGGTAAAAGGCTTCGGATCGAAGCCTTTTACCTCGGTCGGTAATGCGGTGGGTCAGACTGACCCACGGCACCACTGATCGCCGCGATGCGCGCCCCCAGGGGCGCGCGATCGCGGATTATCCTGAGGACGTCAATAGACGTCCAGTCAGGATAGGGAAACACCCGCCCGGACGTCATTTGTCGGGCGGGAAGTGGTTAATGTAGGTTATAACAGCTTGGCACATTAAATATGAGTATGTATATGTCATAGCTGATAAGTTTTAGTAAATCACCTCCATTAACTGTCAATGTGACAGAAACACAATTAAAAAAATGCCTGTAGGCTCCTTTTTCACTTTTACACTAAGATGGAAAATTCTCTAAACCCCTTTCACTGGCTCACCCACTTCAGTCACGGGTTAGATATTAGCACCTGCAAATGCAGTTTTCCAGTTTTTGAACATTTTATATAAAATTTCATTTTTCAATTTCAGATTTTTTTATCATGCTTAGAAAAATGGGGAAAATAGATTTTTTACCGAAGAAACCTGTTACATAATGTTTTATTATTCTTCCAAAAGATGAAATAGAAGATTACTGTATTAATGCGTAAGACATTATGATTTATAGTGGAACCTTGGATTATGTGTGTAGCGCCCCCATAGTGTAGGCGTTTTTGTGAGGTTTTTTTTTGCAGGAGAGACAAAATTTAGTGGGGCCTGACTGTAGGTGCAGGCCTGAATGTTTTGATCTGGGCTTGGGGAGTGGTTCAGGTAGGACTGGGGCAGTCCAACAGATGATGTCACTAAACGCTCCTACCTTCTTCTGGGAAGCGCTGGAACTTTCCAGAATGAAGGTGGGACAAGAAGTGTCATCATCTGGAGTGTCATGGGAAGCCCTGACCAATCCCCAATCTGGATTGGCAGGAGGCAGGCCTTCTAATATACTTGGGGCTGGGTCAGTTTGGGAGGAGTTGCTGGAGGTGGAAGTGTGAAGATGTAGCAGAGGTGCTGTGGAGGCCTCAACCCGGGAGGGAGCCCCTAATCTGGGGGGGTTGACCTTGAGGCCTGGAGGTTTGGGTGCAGGCAGGAGTGGAGGTGATTCCTGGTGTAGCGCAAGGGAACAGAAGAGCAGCAGAGGTGCTACTGAGAGACTTTAAAGGGTTCACTGGAGTCGGTGAGTGACAGACCCTGGGAGCTGGAAGAGAAAGTGCTGGAGCAGGCTGGGAGAGGAATAGTGGACAGTCTGTAGAAGCCTTGGGAACCAGTCAGGGGAAGGAGCGTCACTGTGAGGAAAGCAGATCAGTGTGTGGCCTGGAAGAGGGATGGGCTGGAAGTTTTAGTCCGTCAAAGTCTCAGCTAGCACCCAAGTACTTTGCTACATATTCGGGGGCCCGTGATCCCCGGCCTGTAATGGGTGGTCCTGCTGACAGTGTAGACCTCACCACTTGCTAGCTGCAGTGAAGAGAAAGAAGCAGAAAAGCTTGATAAATTTCCTTTCAACCTGGGAACCAAGTGATGTGCAGGAGAGTAATGGAGGAGCAATAGCCTGCAAGTACAGTGCTGGAGAGAGAATTGCAAGGAGAAACGGGCAGCAAGTGCTGGAGAGAGTTGTGAGGAGTAACATTCTGCAGAAGGACGGTATGCAGGGCAAGTGTGCATAAACAGGACTGTATATGGAAGTCATGTACAATAATTTCTGGGGCATCCCACAGTCACCCCTTTTCCCCACCCAAGTTATTTCCCCTAAATGAAACAACAAAAACAAGAGCCGGCCTGGTCAATATCTACAGATGTGTGAGATATGGTGGGATTGAGAGCAGCTATCAGGTGAACCACACTAATGCTACTCCCAAGGGAGCACATGGCTGCATTTTGGGGTCTCGGTCCGGGATTAACCTGCAAGGCTGCCAGTCGTCGCCCATAGCAACAGCAAGAGAACTGAGCCAGGGGATTGTGATAACCTGTTTTACTGTCGATGCAGACTTAACTATGTAAAAGGACTTGTGTGCTCTGCCCTTGAACTGTGCTAAATAAGTGTGCCGTTGTCCATAGCAACCAGCATGAGGCGCCAAACAGTGTTGCTGCCTGCTTACCCAGTCGCCCCAAAACAGCGATGGGGACGGATAAATACTAATCCTACAATTCAGTGACTAGTACCATATGTTGTTACACGTGGGAACCACAGCGGGCGAGCGCGCCCATGGATTACAAATATGTCCTGCGCCATGCTATGGCCGGATATTACCACTGGATTACAAATATGCTCAGCATTCTGCTAAAGCTGGGCATTACAAGTGCTTTGCAAATGTCTGCTCCAATTCCTGCAAACAGTAAAGTATGCCTGGGACTGTTCTTGTTGCTAAGGGGAGAGACTGTGTTTGAGATGTACTTTCCAGCAGAACAGTGGACACTACAACTTACTGTTGCCATCGGCAACCACCATTGGAGTCAACAAGTCTGGATTAGTCCTGCTAGCGTCAGAGTGTCTGTAAAGTTTCATCCTTCACACAAGGGGTTACAGCACAGCGACACGCAGCAAGCTTGCTTATCAGGACATTTGGCGCCAGCTTGTCTGGAAACGTGGGGGTGGCGCCACGCCCTGGAAGAAGCTACATGACTGCAACTAGCTGCAGCCTCCTCAAGAAGAGAGATGGCGGAAGGTGGGAGACTTTTGCCAGCGTTGACCTGGTTGCCGGATAGGCCGGAATGGACCCTGGTCGATACAGAGGTCTGGTTGAGCCATGCGGGGGTATGGCCCTGGGAGTCATCGATGGGATCTGTGTCTCGTCTGCCCGGACTGCCAGATGCTCACCATGGACGTCGCTGCCTGGGCCCGGTGTGGCCAGTGTGACGCTCTACTCACTCGGCGGGTATCTACAGAGCAGGAGCCACAATATTACTTGGTCGAACTGTGATCAGGGCTCTGCCGTCCACAGCCGCAGAAGTCCCAGAAGGCCGGATCGAGCCTGATGACATCGCCTCAAGGCGGAGTGGAGTTGTGGCCTGGCGACTCCCCCGTGAAAATTAAGGACAAAGGGGAAGGAGAGACTTTCGTGGCCTGCAGCCTGGTCGGGCACTTGGGAACCATGATTGCTGTTAAGCTGGAGCCCAGGGTCCCTGAAATGCCAGCTGTGTCTCCATTTGCAAGCATCTCATTTAGGCTGGAGTCAGAATCTGAGGGGCTATCCTGGGACTGTTCAGCAAGATCCAGGACATCTGTCAACTACACAGGGGCAGTGCCTAGGGGTGCCGGTACTGGCACATTCTGGCATCAAAAAAGTCATACTTATAACAGCACTATAATGAGCTTGTCAGTACCCAGTGTCCTGGATCTTGTGGAACAGGCAGTGGAACATTGACATCACAGGACTGGGCCCAAAATCGTGGGACAGTCTCACAAGAACCAGGACATCTGGTAAATTTGCGTCAGCAGTGCAGGAAGTTGCTAGTACTAGTACATTCTAGCATGAAAATAGGTGTGCCCAAAATCCCGGGACATCTGTCAACTACACAGGAGCAGTTCCGGGAGGTGACGGTACCAGCCCATTCTGGTATGAAAAAAGGTGGGCTCAGAGAGGTGCTAAAATGAGCTTTTCAATAGTTTGTCAGAACCCACTGTCCTAGGTCTTGCAGGACAGTGAGGATGACACTGTCAGGAACTACCTCCTCCCAGTCACGTAAAACTCCTTGGGTTTCGGTGTTTGGCTGCCCTGCAGGAATGCTCTCTGCATAAAGGGGGCCTTGAGAGGAAAGGAAGTCCTCCTCTTCCTTACGCTGTTCTGCCTCAAGTGCCCCGTCCATGATTCCACGAAGCGTGTGCTCCAGCAGGAAGGGGGGACAGTGTTACTGATGCATGCATTGTCGCTGCTCACCATCCTTGTGGCCTCCTCAATTGGTGACAGGACAGTGCATGCATCCTTGATCAGTAGCCACTGGCGTGATGAAAAGAAGCCAAGCTCCCCTGAGCATGTCCTGGCGCCATACTCACACAGGTGCTCATTGATGGCCTTCTGCTGTGCGTGCAACCTCTGTAGCATAGCATTGCCAATATTGAGTTCCACCTGGTGGGCATGTCACAAATGAGGCGGTCAGCCAAGCACTGGCATTGTATGACCGCTGGAAATGACCACAGAGTTTTCTGGCCTGCCTCAGAATATCTAGACGGACCTAGACAGACCAACTGAAGCACTGCATGGCATCTTTTAGCCTGCTGGTCCATTAGTCAGCGGTAATTTGAACCTTGTTGCTTACCGCCCTGTCCAAGGAGGCCAAAACATTCCCTTCCACATGATGGTAGAGAGCTGGAATGGTCTTACGTGAAAAGAAATGTCTTTTTAGAACCTGCCACTGTGGTACAGCACATTCCACACATTCACAAATTCACAAATGGGGGCAGAGTCTAGCAGCTGAAAAGGCAGCAGTTGTAGTGGAAGCAATTTGGCCAAGCTAACATTTAGAAGCTGAGCATGTACAGTATCTCACAAAAGTGAGTACACCCCTCACATTTTTGTAAATATTTTATTATGCAGTAACTTTTCATGTTACAACACTGAAGAAATTACACTTTGCTACAATTTAAAGTAGTGAGTGTACAGTTTGTGAGTACCTGTTAAACTGCTGTATGGTCTTGGCCACCATTCTGAAGCTCAGTTTCAGGGTCTTGGTAATCTTTTTATAGCCTAGGCCATCTTTTATGTAGAGCACAGGTGTCAAACTGGCGGCCCTCAAGCTGTTGCAGAACTACAAATCCCATGAGGCATTGCAAGGCTGACAATTACAAGCATGACTCCCACAGGCAAAGGCATAATGGGAATTGTAGTTTGGCAACAGCTGGAGGGCCACCAGTCTGACACCCCTGATGTAGAGCAACAATTCTTTTTTTTCAGATCCTCAGAGAGTTCTTTGCCATGAGGTGCCATGTTGAACTTCCAGTGACCAGTATGAGAGAGTGAGAGTGAGAACACCAAATGTAATACACCTGCTCCCCATTCACACCTGAGACCTTGCAATATTAACTAATCACATGACGGGAGGAAAAATGGCTAATTGGGCCCAATTTGGACATTTTCACTTAGGGGTGTACTCACTTTTGCTGCCAGCGGTTTAGACATTAGTGTGCTGAGTTATTTTGAGGAGACAGCAAATTTACACTGTTATACAAGCTGTACACTCACTACTTTACATTGTAGCAAAGTGTCATTTCTTCAGTGTTGTCACATGAAAAGATAGAATAATTTTTTTACAAAAATGTGAGGGGTGCACTCACTTTTGTGAGATACTGGAGATGGCTGGGACAGTATTTTTTTTTTATGGTTCAGCAACTGGGGTAGGGAAATTTGCCTGATAAAATCAACTGGTGGTGTACTGCTAGCAGATTGGCTGCAAGTACTTGTGGAACCCATTGCTATATATACCTTCATTCCTCTCAGTGCAGGCTTTTGAGAGGACTGGAGGTATAGTAGGGGTTGAGGTCACAGATGAGGAACGAGGATAAGTCCGCCTTGTTTTATAATGTGGGTCTTTGAGATGCTGTTGCCAACGGACTGCATGGCAGGTCATCATATGTCTTGTCAAGCATGTGGTGCCCAAGCGGCTGCTGTTCTGGCCAAGCTTGATCCTCTTCAGACATAGATTGCAAACAGCAATGGTGCGATCTACTCCACAAGTGTTGAAAAAAGCCCACACCATTGAACTTTTGGAAGTCAGCGGGGAGTCAGCAGCGCCCTGCACCTGTGGAGCTCTGTGGTGTGATGCAATAGGGTAGAGTATATATATATAGTGACGGTATGCAAGGCAAAGTAGTGGGCGGACGCTACCGGTTGCCTCGTATGCGTTCATTTGAAGTGGATTAAACAGATTCGGGTCCGGATTTTACCAGCCACAGTGGCAGGGCTGGTTCCAGTCCAGAGTTTATGATCCAGTGGAGTCCACCACCAGGTGGCTTAAATAAGCAGGAAGAGATCTCACTAGAGCTCTGACCTGGATCTCAGAGGAAACTCTGAGGGACCTCTGTGTCGGTGTGAACTTTAAAACTACAAGGTTTGCATTTTGGTGTATGTTTTGTGGGTGTCAGGGCCAGCCCCACACCGTATAGTGAGGAAACTATCCTGTTTAGTTTAGCAACAGATGGCAAGGACTTATTTTCTGTTTTGTTTGTTTTTACCTGCAAACCACATTTCAAAATAAACCTGTCAAGCCGCCAGACTTTAAAGAAAGTTGCCTGCACGCTGACTGTTTTCTCAGGGAAGATTATCCCTAAGTGCTAATCTCCCATACGTGGTGGAGGATGCAGGCATCTTTTCAAAATGGAGGAGATATTAAAGGCATTGCTACAGGTGACTGCTGCCCAGTGGGAGACCAACCTCCAGGTCGCACAAGTCGTTGCAGCGCAGTGGGAGGTGAGTCACCAGGCTATCGCAGCACAACAGGCGGCTCAACAGGAAGCAAATCGGCAGATCGTTGAGGCTCAGCAGGAGATGAATTTATGGAGACTCTGCTGCAATTAAAAAGGGGCCCTTTCTGTTTTGTTTGCTGGGGTCACTGATCACTGCACTGCTGGGGACCCATATACATATGATATGATATCACTGTTCTGAAAACATCTGGAATCTGTATGTGAAGAGCGAAACCATATGCATGCTCTTCTCTATGCTGTATTTTCAAACACACTATCCAGATGTTTCAAGTGCATGTATATGGTTTCTCCCCGGTTTTAGGTAAAGTGTTCTATTCTATTTCCAGATGTATGAAGAAAAGATTTAATGTGTGAAGAACATCTGTTCTGGTGCAGAACACATGTGTGTGAATAGCAGATGTGCAAGCATTAGCGGCAATATGAAAAGCGACAGACTAAAAAGAAGTGTTCTTCTGAAGAACACTTCTTTTTAGTCTGTCGCTTTTCATATTGCCGCTAATGCTTGCACATCTGCTATTCACACACATGTGTTCTGCAATGTGTGTGAATAGCAGATGTGC